>BLKR01016715.1:0-21634 GCA_011170035.1 Teleogryllus occipitalis | reverse complement strand
TTAATTTCTCCGGCATTATTATATTATTTCACAATACCAATTAGGTACTAAAAAGGATTAGGTATTTAGAAGGATGACAGATGAATTAACAAATGTAAGGGAAAATTATTTTTGGTAGCTGGCAATATTTTTCTTTATTGCAATTCAATTTCCAAATACAAGCATCAAGAAACACATTTCCACTAAAAATGCAATGCTTAATGTAAATTATTCATACACAAAAAAATGAGAAAAATTTTTTGAGACAAAAAGCCATTGAAAATGTTGAAATAAAAACAATAAATGTCTTCTTAAATAGAGTGAACAATATCATTTGGATTTGAAGTGAATGGAAGAGTATGAACATGAAAATGTGTATAATTTTTTCCCACAATTTACTGGGAAGAAGATTTAGTATGTTCTATCACAAATATAAATTATTATATAATATATTCCAAATAATTTAATTTTCTTACAATCTGTAAAAGTATTCATGTACAACTACAACTACAACATGTACAACATTTTTTTTCTAAGAAGAAGATACAATCTGCTTCTTACACACATTTTAATGTTTAATAAGTTTTATATTGATAAACAGAAATCAGGAATCATAACAAATCCCTGTAAATTTCAGAAGAAATAAAATATTTATGTCATACTCCAACTCTCCATTTATTAATTTTCAAAACACCCTCACCTGGACAGTATGTCCTCATCACGATTTCATTTGTTTATGTCTGGTACATAACAGACTCAGTGATGGATTTTTCCTGTACTTTTCCACAGCACTGTGATGTAAGTAAAAAATTAAGTAAATGATAATTTTGTACACCTTAAGTCATGATCTTCAATGATTTTACTAACCAAAAGAATTAAAAAATGTGACTTATTGATGTAATTACCTCAAAAAATCAAATACGGTTTCACTCGTATACCAATGATAGAGCAAAGTACAATGCTAATGGACCAACAGAAAATAAAGGCATATTAAAGTATTGACATTCAAATTTACACCAAATGTTTGACATCACGGGCATGTTCATTTATGATATCTGAATAATTTTCTATGTTACATTAATTGAAAGCTATTTTATCTTACTGAAACAATAACAAATTTTCTAGAAGCAAAAGCAACATTGGAGGTCAATTGTCTGGCCCAAAATATTATTAAACCTGCTTATACAAAGATGCACACATTAATGCATACATGATATTTTTTTCAAATGTTAATTTTCACTACTTTTTACTAATACGTCGTCGTACTTTTATATCATTAGCCACATTTGGGGGAGTTCAACATGCGCTGTAACACATATTCCTTCCAGCTTTTTCATTTCTAACGATCGGGCCAGACAACGCTTGATATACACAAAATTATGCTTTATTATGCTAATTTTCAGACTTCGTATTTGCGTAAATGTAGGGGCCACTTTTCTAAAAATGGGAACTCTTCAGTGAAGGAAAGATAGAGAAGAAACGGAACGCGCCATTACATTTACTCCCCAGGCCACCGCACAAACAACGTAGGATATGATGTGTTCGTCCGAGATTCCAGGCACAAATCCAGTGACTGCGACAGCACAGGCTGTGATTGTCCACAACAACTCATCAAGCTGGCAAAGGCACGGCAATTCCCAATAGCTTGTTTCTCCTTTTCCGCAATCTGAAAGGAGGAAATCAAATTTGTTCATTCTTCAATACTTCAGACATTCAACACTTTTATTTAATATTTCAAATTCTATTAAAGCAACTTCATTAACATTAAAATATTCTAATTGAACATTTTGTTAACAAAGCAAAAATTATTACATTCTAGGCAAAAGCTTGTGTAATAATTTTCCAATAAAACTCCTTTTATACCAATAGAGAGTAATCTCGTCCAGGAAACGGAAAGAGTAAATTTTATTTTAAATTATGATTCCTCAACAGCAAACACTTTTTCATACTACCTCTAACTTTCGACCTTTTTTAAAAATATGATTTATTCTTACAGATATTGTTTGAGGCCAAAACCTATCTTAAAATTTGTAGTGCAATGTAACTTATTGGACAGAGAATTCACTAGTAATGGGACCTATTGTTTTATTGTTCTTCCATACACAGGAGGAAAGTTAAAGGAAAATTTGGAGCCATTTTTGAGAAAACAATTGCTAAAAATATTTTCTACATTTCACGCAAAATTACGCAAAGACTAACGTATAAAAACATGTTTGTGAAATATTTCACATGATTTTCTTTCAATATGTGTCTTTAAAGAAGAGATTTCTATAAAGAAATCGTAATCTTCAATATTGTAGTTGTAGAAAGACGCCCAAAAATTTTCAACTTGACGCCGAAAATTATTGGAATAATCTATAACCAGGGATGTTAATAAAAAAAACGGTCCTCAACAATTCTTTTTAGGTGTTCTTTACGACATCCGACGGCAAAGTTTAATGAAAAAATTGTGAGCCATTTTTCGGAGAAGTTTAAAATGTCTAGGCTTCATGTAACGTAACTCCTAAAATTAAAATAGGTGTGAAATTCAAAGTGTCTCGAATACCTTTAAATCAATAGAGGAATCTCAATTTTGGAGAAAATTGGCGGAGCGGTTTAGGCTATGCCGTTGATCACACAATGCCGCACGTACACACACACACACACGCGCGCGCGCGCGCGCGCGCGCACAGACACACGAGAGAGAGAGAGAGAGAGAGAGAGTGAGTGAGAAAGAGAGAAATAGATACAGGGGGAGAAAGAGGAAGTGAAGGGGAGGGAGAGGGAGAGATAAACGAAAAGAGGGAGAGAGGGAGACAGAACGCGTGCGAGATAGGGCGCGCGCGAGTGAGAGAAAGCACGCGAGAGAAAGGGAGAGAGAGCACGAGAGAGAAAACGCGAGCGAGAGAGTGATCACGCGCGAGAGAGAATGAGCGCGCGCGCGAGATAGAGATAGAGAGAGAGAGCAAGACAGGGCGAGGGATCGCGGGAGAGATCGAGATCAAAAGAGAAAGAGTGAGAGAGCGAGAGAAAGCGAGAGAGAGTCAGAGTGAGCGAGAGAGAGGGAGAGCGAGCGAGAGAGAGAACGGATCGACTGACAGACGTTTTGCCGTCAATCGATTTTTGTGTCAACGTACCACAAAATATGGATTCTGACTACGCAATTTGTTATAGGAAGTATTTAGCTACGAATAAGATCATTTATCCACAGTTTCGTTCCTGGCGATAAGAGTTTCTTTTGCAGCAAAACTTGCCGTTTGCGCGCAACCATAAGATGCTAATTCACTTAGCACTAAAAACAATTAATTTAGCAGTATTTATATCTGTAGCAACTACTGAAAACATATTCGGATTCTGTTGAAATTTGCTTTGCCCCCGGAGCAAATGATTAGATGGTTCGTTGCCTGGAGCCTGGACATTTAAATCTGGCACATAGATATTTCAAAAATGTCACTACAATCGTGTTATAGTTATAAATAAGTAAGGACGTAAACCTGAAATGTGTGTTGTGCTGGGTCCCGACTCCAAGCTCCCTACATCTGGGGGTTGTCGAGTGGCTCGGAGGGTAGTGGGGCCGGAGCGGACGGGAGCACCTCCCCCTTGCCAAGAGCGGCGGCATGGGCGACAGAAGAGGCTCCCGCTTCGCTGGCAGTCGGGGCGGCAGAGGAGACGCCTGCTTCGCTGGCAGTCGGGGCGTCAGTGGAGACGGCCGCTTCGCTGGTGGCGAGGGCGACAGGGGAGACGGCCGCTTTGCTGGTGGAGAGGACGACAGGGGAGATGGCCGCTTCGCTGGTGGTGAGGTCGACAGGGGAGACGGCCGCTTCGCTGGTGGTGAGGTCGACTGGGGAGACAGCCGATTTGCTGGTGGAGAGGGCGACAGGGGAGACGGCCGTTTCACTGGTGGTGAGGTCGACAGGGGAGACGGCCGCTTCGCTCGTGGTGAGGTCGACAGGGGAGACAGCCGCTTCGCTGGCAACGATGGTAGGAGGGGCAGCGCCCGCGTCCACACGAGCCTCACTGAGAGCGGCGTCAGGGGTGGGGTTGCCGGATGCAGACGATTCTCCTGCAAAGAACACACAGACTCATTCCCGAGCGGAGTGGAGAGAATCGCGGCTGCGGGGCTCATGTATTCTTTAGTCTATTCCAAAGGACTCGTGTTATTATCGGTATATCACTTAACATTTACTTTTTCCTGTCTTTTGTCACATTTTGTTTCTTTGCCTTCACTTTCTCAACACACAGTTCTACGTTCATTAACATTGAAAACTATAAATTGTCAAATATGATGTTCATTTAGTCACAATTGTTCTAAAATAGAAAAATACCTCGCTTCTACGTTTCAGAAACCGATATTACCCTTATTTCAGGCTAAAACAATAATTATTTTCTAATACAATATAATAAATAATTTTGTTTACAAATCTTCTACCATATTTCTCGAAACAATATTCGGAAACTCACCAGATGTGTCACAACTGTGATCAAAAAAATCAATAAGTATCGTGTGGATGGTAATTTTTTTAATATTGCGTGTACATATTGAATGTTCTGGCAACACAAAATTATTGTAAATAATAGCAATGTATTGTAATAGAAAATATAGTTTTCCGTCAAGACGGGTAAAATATGTACACAAATGAAGAAGTTAAGGAAATCTCAGAACAGTTGTGATTAAACATCATGTGTGCTAATTTACAGTTTTAAATGTATTGAGATTCGTAATTCTGGGTGTCCAGCATGTGAAGGCTAAGAAATAAATTGTCTGAAAATAAAATCGCTATCCTCCTACGCTCCAGCACTCTATTTACTTCACGAATAGCTTTCGATGGTCAACAGTAACTTATTCATACAACTTCACCTTTCAGCATGAATGCCATTCTTGATGTACTTAAGGTGCAAATTGTCATTAAATTTCTTTAGTATTTTAACATTCAGGGAAGATCCAAAACTTTATTGACATTTTTTATTAATTACATATGTATTCATATGTAGTTTTACTACATAAGTAGTCAACAAAACATAAGCATGTCGAAAATATGGTTGTCAATAAAGTTCTTGGACCTTACCAGAATGTTCAATTACTAAATTAATGCTATTCCCATGTCACATTAAAATCGGTTGAAGAAGTGAGAGAAGAAGTGGAAGACGAGTAGAAGGAGAAGCGAGGAGGGACAGAAGGGAACTGGCAGCGCGGGCGGCCGACAGGGAAACGGCTGCTTTGTTGGCAGGAGGGGCAACAGGGGAGACGGCCGCTATGCTGGAAGCAGGGGTGACGGGGGAAACTGGTTAATAGTTAGGATGCCCCTTACAGAAATGTGCCACTCACAAATTAGCACAATACTGTGAATTCTGTTCTCACTTATCGAGCAATCACATCAATATATTCAAAAATTCTTATTTCTCGTTTATGAATCCCCGGTAATTGGGGCCCTGCCGGTTAAGTTATGACAGTCTGTTGATTTGTTGCCTGAGAGATTTTCGCGAAAGCTATTGATTAACATTTCTGAAACAGAATAGTCTAAAACACTTCTTTACTTCAAAATAGCAACCTGTATCGTTTGGAAAAGGGTAAACTTAGAATGAACGTCCAGAGGTAACAGAAAATCCATTTCAACATCCGCGTTAAGAATAGTTGGAAATCTGGATGAAAATCTCAATTGCGGAGGTCAAGTATCATTCATGGGTAAAAACCATACGTCACAAAATAACAATCTCCATAGCCGCTGTCAAGTTAAAACGCTTTCAGTTGCTGCCTGGAAGGGAATTCTAGGGGCTGGATGCTCTAATCCCCTTTCTCCCTTTTAACGCACATATAGACACGCATGCAGTACACTTCTTATACGCGCACATTTACTTGAGCCCGGAATACTTATCCTCACTCCTTTCCAGCATTAGTTAAATTAAAAATAAATGATACCAACGAGTATTCTAGACAATATTTGAGAACACAAATGTTTGCTCCAGTGTAATAGAAACTATTTTACATCGAAAAACGAACTACAAATTTGACATAATTTTTTTTCCCTCGGGCTTTTATCCAGCCGACAGCCGGTTGCCTTTTACGTCCCGAAGGGACGCATATTCGACCATACACTAGACAAACACTCTTGCGGGTTCTTCTGATCTGGGGTCAGCAGAACGCGAGGCCTTCCGCGACAACACACACAAAGTCAAGGGACAAACAGCCATGCCCAAGGCGGGACTCGAACCCGCGACCCTTCGGACCGAAGCGCTGAGTCGGTACTCGCTCTTAGCCACCTCGGTCATCGAGGTCGACTGACATAAAATTACTTTTGTAAAAGTAACCAATCTCCCAACTTCACTCGCAATTAGCGAAGCGAGGGCTCAAGAAAACGTGCGCAGATAATACCACTCACGTAGGAATCTTAGGGGTTGCCTGATTGCGCCCGTGCGCGGTCGGGAGAGATACCTAGAGAGCGGAAACTTTTCTAGCAACTATTGTACGGCGCTTTATCTCATCATCCAGCGGGCGCGGAAAAATGACACCTCCTCGGATATTATATTCACTATACTTACGGGACTGATGACTATAACACTTGAGCTGTTCCGTGAACAATGGATTGAGAGGATAATCAACCTCATTTAATTTATAAATGTAAAATTGTGAATATACAACTAGAGTGAAGTCAATTTGATTTGAGCTGGTCCTGTGTCATACTTGCACCTGCGCCGTCACGCGCGCATATTTCCGCCCAGTTTCCCCCTTAATATACTATACAAGCAGGAATATTGAACGGTTGTTGTTGGGTACGGACACACCGAATATGACTTTGAGCCACCTGAATTTAATATACCCCAAGTAAAGTGTGTGCATATACCGGGTGATCAGTTTAAAATACAATCCAGAGCAGGGAGAGGGAATTTCATTGGCAAATGTGTTTGAGCGAATCGGGTAGCGGCTGGCGGTGTTAAGCAGGTAAACTGTCGGGAAGTGGCTTAATCCCCTCTGCCCTAATGTCACCCCGAGGTGGAGTGCAGGTGACCGTCGCGGCCACGAGTTTAAAGAGAAAGGCAGGCGCTTGTTTGGCATCGGAGGAATATTGTATTGACAAGAACAGTGATTTCTTCCTTAATTGTTTAAAAGTGAAATAAGCTTGCCATATAAACTATTCCTGCAGGTAGATTTAATAATAAATTTTGCTTGTATTAGTTTCATTACAAATATGCTCTAGAAATGTACATGTTTACATGAGAGAAGTGTACTGATGTTTACATGAGAAATGTACATATACTTTTGTTTTAAATAAATATTAATAAATTATAAATTCCAGATTCGCAGAACAAAAGTTTGTTGTGTTTATTTTTCTTCTTCTTCTTCTTCTTCTTCTTCTTATTATTATTATTATTATTATTATTATTATTATTAAAATGTTACTTTAAAAACAAAAATAGTCTCGAAAGAGCGCAGCAGAAGTCAGTGCAAAATAATCACTGATCATCACCTATATCTCCACCTTAAGAAAAAAGTTTTAAAAATTCTCCGCAAACAAAAATAAGAAAGGACAGTCGTAGTTCGACAGCGTTAGAGGCAACAACTACTGCTGCGCTCTATCAGCTTATCGATACACTATATCTCCGAACCAAAACACTTCAGTATTAATATTACCTAACAGTGTTATTTAAAGTGCCATCAGTGTTCCAAGCAGTGTACAGCGTTTCTCTGGCCGGCCTGTCGGCTGGCTCAACGTATCCACATGAATAAAGCAGTACCAGACAACGTCAAGATGAATCCGTCACCTAACCTCCAAGATCAACCCACGAAGTCGTACGCCGGAGCTGCAAATACCGTGAGTTTTCCATCAAAAGAACAATCTATACTACTGGACGCATGAGAAAATCTAACTGTCAAAGACTATATAAGTAAACTAACCGAAATTGTTCCCCCCAGTGCCATTACTTTTATATCAAGAATATCCAATAACAGAATATGTGTGTTTCTAAACTCGAAGACCAATGCTGACCTTATAACTAACAAATACCCTACTCTGATCATTAAAAATACTACTGTTAATGTGAGACCCCTAATTAACAAACTCAAGAGAATCATAATATCAAATGTATACCCTTTTATTCCAAACGAGGAAATCACAAATATTTTCAAGAATCATGACATTAAAACTACCTCCAGTATATCCTTCATCAGAGCTGGTCTGTCTGACCCTAACCTCAGTCACATTATGAGCTTCAGAAGGCAAACATTTATCCAACCTGAGGAACTTCACAAACTCCCTCAGTCATCAGTGATTGTATATGAAGGTACACCATATAGAATCTTTTTCTCGGCTGAAAACATTACTTGTTTCAACTGCAAAATGGAAGGCCATACTGCTAGTAACTGCCCCCAAAATCTCCCCAAAGAGAATTGCCTTCTGGACACTCCCAGCACAGACAAACCAACTATCCCTTCTAATAATATGGAAGTGCAGCCTACTATAACTGAAACACCCACTGCCCCCTCCACCAGTGACCCTATGAACTTTCCTCCCCTTCTTAAAAGAAGCCTCCCCAATGAATCCTCTTCCCTATCTGAAGCAACTAATGATGTTAAAGATAATAATGAAGATAATAATGTTAAAAAAACTAAAAAAAAGAAACAGAAAAAGAATTCTTCAAAACATGAAGAACTGGACCAAGATAGCAATCCTGATAAAACACTTGAAGACATGCTCAGCCCAACTAAAGATCTGCTTGAAATGAATCAAAACTCTTTTCCTCTGTCAGCAAATCAATTACACTTACTACTAGAAAATACTCTGGGCTCTGCTGATCCTCTAACCATAGTAAAGGACTATTCTAATGATATTCCAGCCGTTATAAAAATGCTCAATGACATTTACCCTGTATTAAAGGATAGAATTATCAAAGGCAGAGTCACCAGACTAATAAAAAAACTGCAGAAACACCTACCGGAATCAGACACATCTGAGTCTGAATCCAGTATGGAAACTACCTGACACTAAATTTTTTAACTCAGGTCTCTTAAAAAACACCATTCCCCCCTTGCTAAATAAATTTCAAGCAAACAAATGAAGATACTCCAATGGAATATTAATGGATACTATTGTCGTCTTGAGTATCTGCAACTATTATGCAACAATTTTGACCCAAATATCATTTGTTTGCAAGAAACCAATTTCAAGGGTAATCACTCAGCTATTATTAAGAATTATCAATGTTTCTTTAAAAATAGAACCACTGATCATGCTTCTGGTGGAGTAGCCATATATTTAAAAGCTTCAATTTTGGCTGACAACCTTATGATAAAATCTGACTTGGAGGCAGTTGCGGTGAAGGTTGTAGCACCTATTTGTATCAATATATGTAACTTATATATCCCTAACAACCATAAACTTGAATACTTGGAGCTCAGCGACATCCTAAAACAATTACCAAAACCCATATTGATTCTGGGGGACTTAAACAGTCATCATCCAGTATGGGGCTCATTTAAGACCGACAGAAGAGGTATATTAATAGAAGCATTTGCAGAAGACTCTGACTTGATAATTATAAACGCAGGAGGACCCACCCACATCAATCCCAGTAACGGCAAAGTTAGTGCCATTGATATAACAATGGTATCGGCCCCTCTTGCTCCAAAATGCTCATGGAACGTCCTTGAATATCCATACGACAGTGACCATTATCCAATCATTATTGATATTGACTTACCCGGCTCTGGTGACACACCTTTCCCTCCTACCAGCAAGCTGAACTATAACAAAGCTGACTGGGCCATGTATCAAGAAATCGTTAGCTCTGCCTCATCTAGTTTTCATCTGGATGAGAATGAATCTGACATCAATCACATAGTCCAAGATTTTACCAACATTATCATAGGAGCTGCATACCAAGCTATTGATTCTTATCAGGTTAAATCTAATAAGAAGAGAGTCCCCTGGTGGAACAACGAATGCCGGGAAGCTATCAAAGCAGCTAAACGTGCCTTCAATAAATTCAAAAGAAGAAGAACTTTAGAGAACAAGACTGCTTACAAGAAAACTAGGTCCCACGCCAGAAGCATTATCAAAGAGTCGAAAAAGAAATCATGGACTAATTATGTATCATCAATCAATATAAACAACAACATGTCTGAATCGTGGAAGAAAATAAAGTCCATTCAGGGCAATAAAGTAACTAACAACATCCCTTTTTTACAATCTCAGAACAAGATTATTAGTGATTCTGCGACAATTGCCAACATGCTCGCTAAAACTTTCCAATCCAATTCTAGTTCAGCGAATTATGATAAAGAATTCTTGAAGGTTAAAGATGTAATTGAAGACTCCTATAACAACTACCTCCAAAACCCATCGGCACGTTCTGACCTACTTAATGTTCCAATAACAATGCAGGAAGTAAACGAAGTTATTAATGTGACAAATAACTCGACACCTGGGCCGGATGGTATCTCCAACATCCTCATACGGAATCTTCCTGTAGAAGGCAAGGAAATCCTACTAAATATTTTTAATTTTATGTTTAAAAATAAAACCTTCCCCAATAAATGGAAAACAGCAACTGTTGTCCCCATTCCTAAACCTGGCAAAGCAAGATCCAACCCGATTAACTATCGCCCGATTTCCCTAATTTGTAACCTGTGTAAGATAATTGAAAAGATTATTGATAGACGTTTAAGATGGTTTTAAATCACTATAACATCATTGAAGATAATCAATTTGGCTTTAGACCTGGGCATTCTACTTACTCACATCTTATTAGCGTGGACACCTACATCACTGAAGCCATCCACAACAGACAACATGTCATTGCCGTCAACCTAGATGTCCAAAAGGCGTACGATATGGTTTGGATACCTCGGGTTATATGGATACTTAAAGATATCGGCATTAATGGTAACATTCTTAGTTTTATCATGAATTTTACTAGTGATCGATGTATTCAAGTGCGTGCAAACAACCAGTTATCCGAAATAATCAAGCTGGAGAATGGACTTCCACAAGGATCCACCCTAAGCGTAACGTTATTTTTGATCGCAATTAAGGATGCTGGTCAGTATATCATATCACCTACGATCATTCGCAAGTATGCGGATGATATGATTATCCTCAGCAAAGGAAAGAACCTCGCATCTACGCAGAGTATTACACAAGATGCATTGAACTCAATACATAAATGGTCGCTAAGCTCAGGATTCATAATATCTCCAACCAAGTCCGAATGCATCCTGATATCTAGGCAAAATATAGCTGGAGATCTTAATCTAAAAATGGGAGAGGGAGCAATAAGAAGAGTCTATTCAACTAGAATCCTTGGTCTTATTTTTGACTGTAAGCATACTTGGAAAGAGCACATTAAAGATCTCATCACTGATGTCAAAAGAAGAACAAATCTACTAAAATGCATGAACTATAACAACTGGGGCGCAGACAAACATACCTTGCTCCTCACTTACAAAGCTATTGTTCGTAGTAAAATCGACTATGGGTGCATAATATATAACAAAGCCAAAAAGAACCTACTCAAAAAATTGGATCCTGTACATAATAGAGCGCTTAGGATATGTACTGGATGTTTCCAGACAACGCCAACAGGTAGCATCCTTATCGAAGCCTCGGAACCAACCCTGCAATTTCGACGGGATTATCTGACTATCAAATATATAAGCAAAGCCTCCTCATCCAATAACAATATTATACTCAATGATATTAACCCACCAATCAGATCTGCTCCCATCCACCTACAATCATACCCAAAACCCTTTTACGAAAGCACCAAAGATATAATCAGAGCCTACAACCTCCCAAACATATCGGTGGGAAGGTATAGAACACCTAAATATCCTCCCTGGGTCACACCAAAATTTACTGTCGATTCCTTTCCCAAGAATCTCTCCAACTCTAACTTGAACGACTCCGACGCTGATCTTATCCTCAACGAGATTCTCAATAAATATCAAGATCGCGATGTCATCCACATCCAAGATACGCTGGAAACAGACAGAATGGGCTTATACATCCAATCTCCATGGAAGACCTTTCATATCAAGTTTAGGAACTTTGCAAGTAAAAATAGCGCTTACAATTATGCTTTCCTAATGTCAATGAACCTTGTCAAATCCAACCCAAATAAAAAATGTATTATTTTATCAACATATATACCGAATGGCATTAAAGTTTCACCCAGTAATTACCTACAATTAATCTTCACCAACCTGCTTGAAATCTGCAAAGAGACAGCTGACATGTGTATTCAACCTGTGGTGATCCACATTACAAAGAATGTAGAAGCAAGAACTCCGATTAGCAGATCACCCACACCTATGTTGCTTATTGACTTTGAAGAGAAAGTAAACAACAAAATGTCTTATACAATTGAGGATTACGTGAAGTTTATTGGCAAAGTCATGAGAAAGATGTGGTCAAACCAATGGAACAATCTCAAAGCAAGCACAACGCATAAGAAAATTGGTGAAATTTTTGCCCTCAAAACTAATGAAAATCTCTCACGTCGTGAACAAATAACTCTTTCACGCATCAGATCCGGCCACACCAAATTTTCCCATAGTCATATACTAGAGAAAAATTCCATCCCAGTATGTACCCTCTCCCTCAGAAAAAATGTCGTTCAAAATTCTATCTTCCACACCGCGCCGACAAACTTGGACACCCCTCGGCCTGGGGGAGGGCAGGGGAGGGACGCGTTGACCAATCGCTAGCAGGTAGAACCACAGTTGTCTGTGATTGGTGCAACATCCCAAGGGGCAGAAAGAACGCTGTCACAGGGGGAGGGGGCTAGTTCGTTTACGTACGAGACGGAAATATCGTCATATTTCCCTGCCGAAGGAGGTAGTTTGCCTTGCGCGTACGCCAAGACGAAAAAAATATTTCTAAGCGGGGTTTTCCGTCCAGAATGATTGTCTATAGACCAGTAAATATTTATTACTTTAGCAACAATTATTCTAACTTTTGGTAATCGATTTGTAACTCCTGACAAACTGCTATTTTGAGATATTCATTTCAGGCACAATTTGCGGAGCCTTCCCGGCCGTTCTAACGCATATTTCGAATTTGTTTATAATATTATAAATTGTTGCAAAATTGTTAATTCGCTGTTTTTGGTTCTGGGACATCGGGAGACTCTCCCCCCTTTAGATTTGCAAAATTTGGAAATTGTTTATAATTTTGCAATTGTTGCAAATTTTTTATTGTCTAATCTGAATGGCGTTTAAATGTGATGCAAAATTCCGGAATCCGTTCGGTGCTATTATATCTCGTTCTCGAGATACATGTAATTGTTTATAAGAAATTAACATCTTAGTAGACCCCATTTGTTTGCGCTTAATTCATTCGCGCTAGCAGAATAGCGTGTGATGGGCATACTGAAAAAACAGTTCTCCAATGCCGCGCTTTTGCCTGTCACATACGCTTAAAATGCACTTGCTTGTAAACAAATTCTGTGGCCAATTTAATTATACTAAATTCGTATTTTTACGGTGAGTATGAGCATAACTTTTATTTGGTTTTTATATTCTCTTTTAAGTCCTACAATTTGCAAGTCGATATATTTATCAAATAGGAAAGAAATTGATTATAAAAAAAATATTTTTCGAGGTGCATTACGCCCAAACAATTGTTTCTGTTTTTCTATCAAAGGGGTGTTGAGCAACCGAATAACTGTATTATTAATTTTTTAAGTCCCCTGTTAACACCGAGAGTCAGAAACTATTTGTTCCTCTTGTTTAACCATTACCATTAAAAATAGGGAAACATATTGCTTAGCTGTTTGCTATAAACTGCACTGGATTGGATGAATGTAGTGTTAAGGTTTTCAAATACAGAAATATTCAATTTTGGGTTTTGAAAGATCACATGAGTAGAATCACACATCACAATATTTACACAAGTATAGAAATTTCTAAATAAACGTATATAAACTAAGTTAATATTTTCAATTCAATTTATCATTCCTTTCTAAAACTGTTAATTTGATTTCATTGTATAATATTCAAATCAGAGCTTTATGTGCTAAATCTACGCATTGTTAATACATATTTTTAAACAATATTAATATATTTAATATACATTTAAAAGGTTTTTAGATTGGCGAACGTTTCAATGAAATTTCATGAATTCATAAATGCTTGAAAATAAATACTTGTAAAATTAAATAATTGTAGCGTGTAAAAATATAACAAACTCACGTATTTGGTAAAACGAGTTGATATTACTAAAAGAAAGCAAAACAGATGTAAAAACAATTCAAAGAGATTTAGAGTTTGTTTACAGTTTAGTAAATATCAATGCACTAGCATTTCCCAGTGAAAATACATAGAACGAACTTGGTGGTCAAGTGATATGACCTTCCCAACACAGACTACATTTCAGTATCGTCAGAGTTCGAAGGTGGTTTGTTCGCCGCCATTCTACGAATCTATCAAAACCTTGAATTTTGCACGACCATCTGTACAGGGAGAACGTAGCGGTTTATTAAACGGAAACGGGCCATTCGAGGTATCTAATGGGCACTCTTTGAAAAGGTTTAACCATTATAAACTATCCCTAAGAAAATATCAAATAAACAATGTTAAAGGTCACCAGCTTAACATTGCCTTTACTATTTGAATGTTTTCAACATCCCCAAAACCAACAGAAAACCCATGTTTTTACAGGTTATTATAAAACCAATTCAATAAATATAAGCATTTATTCACGTTATTATTTTTAAAACACTCAAATATCCACGATGTTATTTGATTCATGTCTTCATCGAAGATCTGAGATTAAAAACTGATAAGCAGAGAAAATTAAAGTAATTTTGAGTGATTGATGAAGTTGAATGATCAAACGAAAAACAATGTTTCTTGCTTCATATAATGCTATCGTGTTTAACAGACATGTAATTACATGTGATACCTATATTAAACATCCAAACTAATGAAAATTTTCTAAATTAAAATCATCAATAAAACGTTGATTCATCAGCAAGGATTATATTATTAAATACTTTTTTGAGATCCATGTGCTCCTGTGTGAATAACGTAGTAAACGTGATTCGTATGATCCAGTTTCTCAGAATAATACAAAACCTGCGAGACACATACACTAAACATAATAGTTGTCAAATAGTTATTTACGACATGCGTATCATATGATATCTTATTACAATACGAAATTGGAGAATTATCAAACAAGACTCTTTAGCCGAAATTGTTAACCAATTGAATATTGTAATATAATGTTACCATTTGAAAATCATAGAAAGTAAGACGCAATTTGTCAAAATTCATGTGAACTATAATTTTTCTTTAAATTTTACTCCTTATCCTGCGAAAGATGTGTGACAGTACTTATGTTAACAGTTCTACTGCCATGGGTTTAATTAATTAGTTTTCAGTACGCAAATTATTGTTTTTGGTTTTAAAGAAACATGGATATACAGAGTATCGGGGAAGGAAACGTCGAAAGTTTGAAACAAGCTGTTTAAACAATTTTAATCATACTTTGTCTAATAAACTACATAGATAATTTGAATGGCTGAGCTGCAATAAACACGCAAATTTTGGTTTGAAAATATGATTTCTACGCAAAACTTTGCATTCTAGAATCATGTAAACAGACCAGAAACATGTAACATCTTTATTATTAACAATATAAATTAATATATTAGTTCAGAAAAAAATTAACCGAGAAATAAAAAAGCAGCCGAACTGTGAAAATTGGATGCTTTTTTATTTCTAGGTTAATTTTTCTTTCTGATCAAATGTATTCATTTATTTTGTTAATCATAAACAATTTAGATATTAATGAAGTGTTTATATGCTTCTACTACGCAAATAGTTGCCTAGAAAACATATATCCAAACCAACTTTTGAATGTTTATTGCGGCTTAGCCATTTGGAATATCCGTGTAGTTTATTAGACAAAATAAGCTTAAAATTGTCTTAACAGCTACTTTTCGAAGATTCGACATTTCTTCCCCGAATATTCTGTATATAAAAGGCTTGATTTCTGTTGGTACGCGACGGAACGGCGTTCCGGTTCTTTGGAAATAATTATGAAATTATATTATATATAAGTAGCTATTGCTATTATATTAATAATTAATTTGAGGCGCGTTTCGGGGCCTAAGATTTTAAAAATAAAGGATATATGTATCATAATAACTCTTATGACGACACTGTTCTCAGTTACTTCAAGTTTTAATTTAGAGAATCAGAGTGAATGGTCTAAGTTTACTCACCTAAATAAAGTTTATCTTACTATGCAAACTATTTATAAAGTGTTTTATGTTCAAAACAAGTGTTGCCTCAACAGCATATATTTTCACGTATTATTCGTAATTGCTATGCAATATTCAATACGGACTATGTGAACCTGCAAAAAAGAAACAACAAAAAAGACCTACTGCAGCAGAAAATATTTTCTACTCGTCGGGATTCGAACTCGGGTCTTTAAAGTTAACTCACCTGACACGGTTCCCCCTCGCCACCAGGTACACGGCAAGACTACCTCCTTTCCGATGCGAAAAGAAAGTGAAGCATTTGCAGTTTTCAAAAAAACAAAACAACAGGGTGTTCAATTTATCTTAATACAAGATCTATTTTTGAAAAGAGATTTCATTAAACAAAAATCTCTAGCGTTCATATTGTTTTTCGACAATGTTATAAAGATCAGTCGGGGCTAATATTATACAGTAGAAAATTGGGGTTAATGTATTACACTTTAAGAGCTGTTATTTATTTATGTCCAAAATTAACAAGAAAATGACAAATGATAGGAAATATATTCTATTATAATGACCATATAGCAAACACTCAGAATGTAACAATATTTGTGAGGAAAAAAATCAAAACTAAAATGCCTAATTTTTCCAGTCAAAAACTTTACCACCGTGATATAAATCTTTTGATGTTACTTCGTTATTTTTTATGACACGATTTTTTTGAAAATAGGTTATCATTAAGAAAGAATTAATATTCTTTTCTGCGTTAAAATAATGCAATAATATTAATCGTGTCATGATATATACAGCCTCAAATTTGTGGGGCTAATATGATACAACTTAAGAGGCTAATGTAATACGGGTGTCGGGGCTATTTTGATACACTAAAAATTAACACGCAGACAACTGGAAGGGATTTTTTTATGTTTAATATTACATCAAAGGCGCCAAAATTCCGATTTGATGTTGATAAACTATCCAAGTGTTTATCTGAGAAAGAAAGACCAGGCGACAATTCATATAGATTTCCTCGTTCTCCTCCCTACCCAGTACATGGTGATTCACTTATGATTACCAATTGGCGGAAGCTTCTGCTGTTTCAGTGCAGTTACTGATTTTTCACTGGAATCACAAGGAACCAGGCCTACAATAGGAGCTAACACCATCCCTTCAACTCCAGATATCAACTGTTCTCATCCAGTACTTTTGAGATAATACTGTTGGAAAAAATTTTTAAAAAACAGTAGCCCTCCAAAGAATAAGGAAGCGGTTAGACCCAATAGCAGCAATCATTACTAGTGAAGAGTGGATCATTACTAGGAAAGAGTGGAGTGTTTAATTTACATTAATTTAATATCTCTTTTGAAAAAGAGATTTCATGAAACAAAAATCTCTAGCGTTAATATTTCTTTTCGACAATGTTAATAGGTATTTGTTCGCAATTTTCGAAAATTCAGATCGTTCGCCCAAAATTGAACGTACGCCACTTTTAAACATCTTGTGCTTCAAGGAATAGATTTACAGAAAAATTGGAGCTCTTTTTGAGGAAATTATGTAAATATGATGGGGTTTGGTGTATAGTACCTTCAAAATTAAAAGATTAGTTTCAAATTCGAAGATTCGTAATATTAGCCAGATCGTTCAAGGAATATCCATTTTGGTGAAAATCGTGTTTACTTTAGGCTCTAGAATTACTCACATGAAGACGGATTCACAAAGAGGTTTTTTGGAAAATCACTTTTTCGGGTTCAAAAAACAAGCGTTTTGACAGCCTTGTGTATAGAAAATAAAAGAACAATACCAACAATCCACTTTTTCGAACTAGCTACTTACAAAACGTGTTTTCTGTGAAAATTTCGACACTTCCTCCTACAGCATTACGTAACTCTCTTTACACGTGGAGGTAAAAATATTCCAGCGTTACTGGGATTTGAACACGGATCCCTGTAGTCCGTAGGTCTGGCTCGACCGCACTGTGCTATCACAAATATTTCTCAACACGCTGTCCAAGCACACTTATTACGAAAAGAATAGTTACGTGATATTCATTGCACTTAGATTTTTTATTAGAGGAATGTTCTACATGTTTAAAAGGTATCAAATTCGCAATAAGAATTTAAACGATTACAACCCACGCAACTACATAGCTCATTTTACTTAGAAATATTTTCAACCAGAAGCCGTGGTTTTTAGAACCCTCTGTGGCAGTCGTTGCCGGTCTTATCTTTCGGCGACTGTGGCCAAGGTTGAATTACGTCACAGATGAAAGTTGCGATAACGCTAGAGCTCAACACGGGCGCTTGCAGACGTTCTGAAGCCAGAATCGCAATAGGAGCATATTTATACGTGATTCTTAAAGACATTAACACACTAAAATAAGTAGTGGCGCCTCAAAACACATGCTTTATGTGATATTTATAATGGATACGAATGATTATAACTATACAATTAACCGCAAAATTGTTTCTACCCGCAAAAATTATTCGCCGTGGATGAGATTCGATCTTACGTGCCTAAGCTTCTCCAACAGTGCGCTTACCTGCTATACCACAGAAACTCTTGTAACTTTTGTCTCTCACAAAGATGATTTTAAACTGTCATGTATCACAGATTTGACTAAAAAAGAACGTGCGGCGTTTAGATGCTTGTGTTAACTACAGACGGACAGACAGACGCCAACATGAGATCTACACCATTCTCTTAAACGTTCTTGAGATTATGAAAAAAAAATAATCAAAACCGATGACGCCGCATTTGAGAAAATTTTGAAAATGTCTCTGGGGCTTTATGTAAAGTACCTCCCAAAATTAAAATATCGGTTTCGAATTAATGGGACCGTGATATCAACAAGATCGATTGGGTATTATCAATTTTGGACAAAATCGGTTGAACAATTTAACCCCTAGCGTTGTTCGCAGACGAAAGACTGATAGACAAACGTTTTGCCGTCATTCAATTTTTCGGTAACAACGATCCACAAAACATGAATTCTGGCTACACAACGCGTTAAAGGATTTCCCCCTAAATTTAGCAAATAAATTTATTCACTTTTTCCTTACCAGGATGGGACGGTTTTTAAGCCGAAAATTCGCCGTATTCTGGTGCACGATTACAATAGAGTATCATGTAGAGTAGAATAATTTTATGTATTCGAAACACGAATTAGTGGTCCATAAACAAGACTTATAAGAACATTTAATCACAGCAATGCTAACTGAAAAACAAAACAATTTTAACAGGAATTGATAAGCAAATATGTGTCCAATTTACTACACGGATATTCCAAATGGCTAAGCCGCAATAAACATTCAAAAGTTGGTTTGGATATATGTTTTCTAGGCAACTATTTGCGTAGTAGAAGCATATAAACACTTCATTAATATCTAAATTGTTTATGATTAACAAAATAAATGAATACATTTGATCAGAAAGAAAAATTAAACTAGAAATAAAAAAAGCACCCAATTTTCACAGTTCGACTGCTTTTTTATTTCTCGGTTAATTTTTTTCTGAACTAATATATTAATTTATATTGTTAATAATAAAGATGTTACATGTTTCTGGTCTGTTTACATGATTCTAGAATGCAAAGTTTTGCGTAGAAATCATATTTTCAAACCAAAATTTGCGTGTTTATTGCAGCTCAGCCATTCAAATTATCTATGTAGTTTATTAGACAAAGTATGATTAAAATTGTTTAAACAGCTTTTTTCATACTTTCGACGTTTCGTTCCCCGATACTCTGTATATCCATGCTTCTTTAAAACCAAAAACAATAATTTGCGTACTGAAAACTAATTAATTAAACCCATGGCAGTAGAACTGTTAACATAAGTACTGTCACATATCTTTCGCAGGATAAGGAGTAAAATTTAAAGAAAAATTATAGTTCACATGAATTTTGACAAATTGCGTCTAATTTTCTATGATATTCAAATGGTAACATTATATTACAATATTGAATTGGTTAACAATTTCGGCTAAAGAGTCTTGTTTGATAATTCTCCAATTTCGTATTGTAATAAGATATCTTATGATATGCATGTCGTAAATAACTATTTGACAACTATTATGTTTAGTGTACGTGTCTACTAGGTTTTGTATTATTCTGAGAAACTGGATCATACGAATCACGTTTACTACGTTATTCACACAGGAGCACATGAATCTCAAAAAAGGTATTTAATAATATAATCCTTGCTGATGAATCAACGTTTTATTGATGATTTTAATTTTGAAAATTTTCATTAGTTTGGATGTTTAAATATAGGTATCACACGTAATTACATGTCTGTTAAACACGATAGCATTATATGAAGCAAGAAACATTGTTTTCCGTTTGATCATTCAACTTTATCAATCACTCACAGTTACTTGAATTTTCTCTGCTTATCAGGTTTTTAATCTCAGATCTTCGATGAAGACATGAATCAAATAACATCGTAGATATTTGAGTGTTTTAAAAATAATAACGTGAATAAATGCTTATATTTATTGAATTGATTTTATAATAACCTGTAAAAACATGGGTTTTCTGTTGGTTTTGGGGATGTTGAAAACTTTCAAATAGTAAAGGCAATGTTAAGCTGGTGACCTTTAACATTGTTTATTTGATATAATTTGTTTACAAGCAAGTGCATTTTAAGCGTATGTGGCGAGCAAAAGCGCGGCATTGGAGAGCTGATTGTTTTTCAGTATGCCCATCCGCACTATTCTGCTAGCGCAGATAGATAGCGCAAACAAATGGGGTCTACTAAGATGTTAATTTCTTATAAACAATTACATATATCTCGAGAGCAGATATAATAGCACCGAACGGATTCCGGAATTTTGCATCACATTTAAACGCCATTCAGATTAGACAATAAAAAAATTTGCAACAATTGCAATTTATAAACAAGGCCTTCAAATTTTGCAAATCTAAAGGGGGGAGAGTCTCCCGATGTCCCAGAACCAAAAACAGCGAATTAACTATTTTGCAACAATTTATAATTTTATAAACAAATTCGAAATATGCGTTAGAACGGCCGGGAAGGCTCCGCAAATTGTGCCTGAAATGAATATCTCAAAATAGCATTTTGTCAGGAGTTACAAATCGATTACTTAAAGTTAGAATAATTGTTGCTAAAATGATAAATATTTACTGGTCTATAGACAATCATTCTGGACGGAAAACCCCGCTTAGAAATATTTTTTTCGTCGTGGTGTACGCGCAGGCAAACTACCTCCTTCAGCAGGGAAATATGACGATATTTCCGTCTCGTACGTAAACGAACTAGCCCCCTCCCTCTGAGACAGCGTTCTTTCTGCCCCTTGGGATGTTGCACCAATCACAGACAACTGTGGTTCTACTTGCTAGCGATTGGTCAACGCGTCCCTCCCCCTGCCCTCCCCCAGGCCGAGGGGTGTCCAAGTTTGTCGGCACGGTGTGGAAGATAGAATTTTGAACGACATTTTTTCTGAGGGAGAG
>BLKR01016714.1:0-21670 GCA_011170035.1 Teleogryllus occipitalis | reverse complement strand
ATCCTTTACGCTATGTGAGAACTATTTTTAATAAAAAAAATTGGAGCAATTTTTGAGAAAATTTTGTAAATGTTCTTTACAGTCGATCGAGGAATTTTAATTTTGAAAAAAAATGATCTGAACTATATAGTAGGTGCTAACGTTGACTACATATAGAACGGACAGGCTTTGGCCGACAATCAATATTTCGGGATCATGGACCCACAAAGTATTGATTCCGACTACACAACCTGTTATATGTAGATGAAGAAATCTACTACATTGAGGAACAAAATTTCCCCACTTTTGTTACCAAGACAGAGGAATAAGAGTTTTTCTGTCGAAAAATCGCCATTTCTGAGGCACGATTACAATACTTTATGATAACAATTTACAATTCACAATTTTACAATTACTTTACGGTTACGATACAATACGATTACAATACGAAGTAAGGCTAGAAAGTAGAAAGGCCGCTTAAGCTGCAATGCGATATATTTAGAAACGTTTCAGTATCGCGACCATAGCCTCCAAATCTACGGAAATCATTTTATAGAACGTCACCTTTCGAAAGATTATTGTCGCTAGATATTCCTAGTTAGTGTAAACTAAAAAGGCTTTTTATTAGCTTCGATATAAAATTATGTCAAGGAAATCAGCCGATGTTTTTGTTGATTGATTGAAGTGTTTCCGGGCCCGTCAACTGCTGTGGTCGGTAGTACCGTAAGTGTAGGGTACGTTTTGAAGTTGGCGGAGATCTTTCCCAGCTGGATGATGAGATTACGACCTACACGTCGGCTTGCGTATTTTCCCCAAACAGTACCTCCAGTATCTATCAATATTTAAATCTATTATTAGACCATCACTCACATATGCCTGTCCGGTCTGGAATAACACAGCTAAAACCAACATTGAAAAACTTCAAATAGTACAGAACAAGTTTTTACGAAAATGTGCAAAGGCCCCTTGGTTCATATCAAATACACATATTCAAAGGGAACTTCAAATAGAACCCATAATAGAATATATAAGAAAAAACTGTAACAATTTTTTTACTCTTCTTTCATCATCTCCTTGCAGTACAAAATTCACAATGGGGAAAACTTTAAACAATCCCAAAAGAATTCGCTCTCGATATCCCAAAGACATGTTTGAACCCCCATAATAATATGTATTAAATATGTAAATCTTCATCCCAATGTATGTGTAGAGTGTATCTAGATTTAAGAATGTATAATGTATGTAAAAATTGTGTATTGTATGTCAAAAATTGTTTATTGTTTAGTTGTATTAGAAATATAAGTATTAAATCCTGTAAATTAGCTAGTAGTAAGATACAAGAGTGAGAGGTAATATACTCAAACGTGAATTCCCAAACGTTATGTATTACAAATAAAAATGTACAAACCCCTGAGAGGCAAAACTGCCGAACAGGAAGAAAATAAATTTAAAAAAAAAAAAAAGTATCTATCACTGTATCAGCGGGGCATCTCACTAGCGGCGACAAGCTCTAATATCCCGACTTGTCTCCCTATATGTGTGGAAGTTTAGTGTTTGTACGTGAAAGTGGAGGTAGGAGAAAGAAGAGAAAGGAAACATCGCGCGCAGTCCGTGGCCTGTTTGGTAGGATACTGGAATTCGCCTGGTGTTGATCGGAGAAACCACGGAAAACTACCGATCAGAGCAGCCGGCCGCTAGAATTCTCTTCCAGACAGCAGCAGAATTCGACCTAGTTATGTAGCTAATCGAAATGTCGAAAAGCTGGCACCGTCAGATCTCGAACCTTCGGACCTCCCGGTCAGAGGCAGTGCAGTGACATCAGTGGATGCCCTGACCCTCCTAAGCCGGTCCGATGTTTTGCTGCAATTACCCTCTTAGATGTATGAACTAACTACATATTGCTCAGAATGTTTTCATTTTGTTAAAGTGTAAATGAATGAAAATAGTACTGCTATCGTTTGCATTAAAAGAAAGATATCAATGAGTTCTGCGACCGATTAGTGGTCGAGAACACGAGAAATGATTCGCTCTACGTTATCAGTTTTGCGATATGAATTCTTTGGGATGCTCTGTAGATATTTTAGCGTTAGTACATGACGAACTTTGATTTGTGCAAGGACTATACACGTGTGTCTTGAAGGAGAATCATCCCAGGGATTACGGAATCTCCAACAGCCGAGTTTGGGCCAAGCAAGTGGAAAGTATTACTTCGTGACGCATAATTTCATCCCAAATAGTGAGTTTCATGATCTACCAATGCCAAGGAAGGTCAAATAAGCATTTATCTGCGCTCCAGCTGTGCATAACATTAGACATTCTGTATGGTAACCAAGTACTGAGTGGTTATAATTATACTTTCCCTATACCCTATCTAGATAGAAACATTTTTGTACTAAGGATATAAATCTCAGTAGGAATAATGCCCAGATTATGGGTCAAAAGATTTCCTTGCGACACGGATTTACGGTTCACATTATTTACCTGAAGAGAAAGCATATCAATAAAGATACCAGGCATACCCACGTGCATGCTTGGTGTCAGTGTAATATGCACCTTCATACTATCTTGGTCTTTGTTGGGCGGTATAACGAATACGTTTTGGAGTATGACGGACCCTACGTTCTACAGAAACCAAACATTTTGTATAATGCAGCAACATATTAACAGTAGAAATGATTATTTATCATTTCCCTTCTCCATGTCCTTGACATTGAACATATTACGTTTCCCGAGCGTGTGATCTTTGTAAAGAGACGTAAAGCTGGGAAAGTTTATTCTCACCATCGGGTATGTTCTACAGGTCCGCGGCTTCATAGAAAAACGATTAAGGAAATGTATATCCTGATTGTGCTTACTAATTGTGTACAGGTAAACGTGAACAATGGCTAACCTAATCAATGACAGCGAAGAAATTTGGTATAACGCTAGGTTTCCTGCAAATGTGTACCGAGAAGCAATGAAGGAAAGCAACGTTCATGAATCGGAAATAGATAACCAGGAAGCTTAAGCGGAAAAAAAGTGAGGACATGAAGTTGAAATCAAAACCACGATGGTCAGATTGATTGATTGATTGATTGATTCATGTTTCCGGGCGCGTCAACTGCTATGGTCATTAGTCCCGTTAGTGTAGTGCATGTTTTTCTCGGGAGATGGCGTTGATCTTCCCCCGCTGGATGGCGAGATCCGGCGCCGACCTACCGTCGGCTAGTGGGGTTACCCCCTAACCAGGACTCTCCCACCAGCGGGGCACCGCCCCAGCCGGGACAAGCTCTAAGCTCCCGACCGGACTCCCGAAATATGTGGTAGTGTAGTGCATGTTAGTGTAAGTGTGTGTGTAAGAGGAGAGGATAGGATAAGGAAGAGGAAGGACAGATCGCGCGCGGTCCGTGGCCCGTTTGGTAGGGTACTGCTCCGGCATTCGCCTGGTGTTGATCGGAGAAACCACGGAAAACTACCGATCAGAGCAGCCGGCCGCTAGAATTCTCCTCCAGACAGCAGCTGAATTTGACCTAGCTGAAAAGCTAGTGTCGAAAATCCTGCCGCCGTCAGGACTCGAACCTAGGACCTCCCGGTTAGAGGCGCTGCAGTGACATCAGTTGATGCACTGAGCTACCGCTACCGGTACGATGGTCAGAAAAATATCACAATAAAGGGAAATAATCATCTCTCAGAACAGCAGTAAATAACAAGTGATTATATGAAACTATCAACTGAAAGCGTGAGAATCCGAAGTAAACATTTTCACGTTTTTTTATGTCGGTAATGCCTTTTCCGACTTCCTTTAAATCCTCAGTTCTCAGAGATGAGATTTTTGCTTTCTTGTTGATTTTTTCTGGCGTTAGTGTTTTCCTTTTGATGTCCTCTTAATCTTATTTCTGTTGTGAGTCACCCATCACTCACTGCGCCTAACGTCCAGGCTATCCGTTTCCGATTGATAAAAACTGCTTTCGCCAGGGCTTCTCGGAAAGCTTTGACATGTACGCGACCGATGTACGGAGAATCTTGGGAGTTGTTGACTAAAAAATGTTGATGGTTCCCAAAAAAGTTTGGTCATTTCCATTTTCTTAATTAATAATATGACTAAAAATCCAGATATACTTACGGTGTTTCAAACAAGCAGAAAGAAATGTCACAAAAAGTGCAACACTAATAAACTTTAGTTATTTAGTGTCAAACTAATGTGTTGTCTACAAATGTGTTGTCTATTTTTAAGGATTAAACATAAAACCATATTTATTGATAATACCATAGTATTAAGTTATTTACCGTTTTGATACATTAACTAGGTACTGTTTAGTTTTTGTAACGGTTATTGTCTGATCGTTATTGTATAAATGTTGTTTTTTTAATTAATATTAGTGGACCGCGAGATTCAAAATTATGAATTTGGAGATCCGAAAAGTGGATTTTGATACATTAACTAGGTGTTATTTATTTTTTGTAACGATTATTATCTTATCATTATTGTAAAAATGTTTATCTTCAAACATTTAATGTTCGTGGACCGCGAGATTAAATATGAATTTGGAGATTCGAAAGGTGGATTTTGATACACTAACAAGGTGTATGTGACAATTATCTGATCATTATTGTAAAAACGTTTATCTTTAAAATTTTAATATTAGTTGACCGCGGGATTAAATTTTATGAATTTGGAGATCTGAAAGGTGGGTTTTGATACATTCTGTAGGTGCCGTTTATTTTTAGCAACAATTATTATCTGGCCATTATTGTAAAAATGTTTATCTTCAAAAATGTAATATTAGCGGACCGTAGAATTCAAAGTTATGAATTTGGAGATCCGAAAAGTGGAGACTGCTACACCTAAATGACAGCAACTGACACCATGCTTCTTCCCTCAGCCCCGCCAATGACCCCAGCGCGCGCATGCCGCGCGGACTCTCGTTGGGGCGATGAAGAGGCCTCTCATGAGGTTTCTGGCGCGGGAGGGGGCATGACGCAACGCCAAGGCCGCCTGATAGCGACCGCGTTACGCAACGCAATAGTGGGCGGTGCCGTACAGCCCGTGCATGCGAAGTACAGTGGGCCGCGAGTTTTTCTGTACGGCGCGTGTTCCAAAAACAATACGATGGGCGTACATCCGTACGTGACATGTACCGTGTGAAATGAACAGAGGGTTTTTGCACGTTTCGTTCTACCACTTAACACTACAATAAATGGAAGTGGTTCCAAGCTGCGTCAGTGGAGTGTGCCGCTAATGCTAAGTTAACAGCACGCTCTTCTTTCGCATTTGTTACGCTAACTTAACAGCATGCTCGTTTTTCGCATTTGTGCCTCTAGAGGTGGCAACTAGCATGATGTTGCATCATGGGAATATAGAGTTAACTGCAAACTTTGCCTTCACATTTGGGAACAAATCTTATTCATTGCCATCAGATGACTCATATGGTACTCAATACTAGTGATGAGGTTATACTCGATAATTCCTGGTGGATAATTTTCCGATATAAGTATCGTATTGTTAGAGTTCGTGTATGCACAGACCGTCAAACGTGAGAGGTCGTGGTATGGTAGTACGATTGGGACATGCTAACTGGCAGTGTTACTACTTTTTCACCCATGATTCGAATCCTATGTGGAGATATGGATGTTAGCACATTGGCGGCCAAAATTAATTCAAAGGGTATATCCCAATAAGGCGGTGACAAGTGCCCCCAAACCAAATCGATAATCGCGATGTTCATATGAAAGAATACAAAACTACGTAGATTCACAAAATATCAGCCTTCTTGGGCAATCTGTTGCAGAGATACAACGAGAAGCGTGTTTTGCGTTTTATTTTTTCTCAGCATCTATTGCTAGTATCAGGCTGAAAAAATTTGCAGAGACGAGGAAACATAGCTTAATCTGAAAGTATTTTTGTCAACGAATTTTGACGTCAAATACATATAGAAAAAATTAATTAATTTTTTAAATTAATTTTTGACGTTTTTTGATATTGAATTTTTTACCTGTAACTGTGATAATTTTGGCATTTAAAATTCACGCTAATATTATGACGTACACTGATACCTGAAGTTCAATGGCCTGACGTGGGATGTGCAAGAGGCCACCCACCTCTTTCCACCATGCTTTCCATCAGGGATATTCCAATTGAGTTTGATACTAATCGATGTAACACCTACAAGATTTCGAGTTCATATGTCGTGTTTAAATCTTAGTTTAAATATCGGTTGAACCGTTTTTTCCAATCACATTTAGGCGCGAATTTCAAATGTATATAGTGAAAAAATTGGTTTTAATTTTTTTTTCGCGTCCACAATGTTTAAAAATCTGAAAAAATGTTATAGAATGTTATAAGACCCATTTTAGGGGGGGAAATTGAGACAGTACTCTAGCGTTATCACGTCGAAAATGAATATCAAAAAAACTTCCATGTGAATTTGGCGTCAAAATGCGTCGCAAAAATACCTTCAAATTAAACTGCTTCCCCGTCTCTGCATTTTTTAGCCTGATACACGCAATAGATGCTGAGAAAAAATAAAACATGTAAAACCCCTTTCCCGTTGTATCTCTGTAACAGATTGCCCTAGGAAGCTGATGTTTAGTGAATCTATGTAATTTTGTATGCTCTTTCATATGAGCATCGCGATTATCGATTTAGTTTGGGGGCACTTTTCATCGTCTTATTCGACTATACCCTTTGGCGCCGTTCTTGGAATTCGATCATTCATAACAATTCCTTGGCGCTAATTAACAGCAAAGGGTATACATTTTCAACGTCCCGCGTTGGACTTCTGGAACCGCGGGCGGGCTTCCAGAGAGAAAGGCAACACGTCTTTCATATGAAACTCTTTGGAAGGGCTAAAACTGCTTTGAAAATTTGAACTGCTTTCAAAGACGCTCTCGAGATTGCGCCAGCTACTGGGAACCGGCCAGATGACAGCATTTCGTATTGTCAACATTCCGAGAATCCAGTGCCGTTCCAAATATACCGCGATGGGATCGCATTGTTGGGGATCGAGAAGCCGAGTGGTTCGCACGCCTTGCTCATGTAAAGAGCGAAGGAAATGAAAGCTAGAATGACATGTTGGTAGCGGTCTACCTTACAGCGGTGCAGACACCGTGAACAGAGTTTTTGGCGCGCAGCCTTGCTTGACACAGTAATACTCCCGAATTACGATAGAAAACCATCTTCTCGTTGCCCACACGAGGTAACACTGACAACTTCTTCAATACTCAATCATTCTTATGCTGAGGTAAAATAATAGTTCTTAAATAATTGTCTTTCAGAATTTTCCCTTGTGGCAAGGGAAGAAAGGCGGCAGGAATCTTGTTGTCAACCCGAATCATCATCTATAGCTCTCTCAAAACTGTATTGCTCTCCCAAGCTATTTTGCAGCCTTAGCAACGGACAAAGTGGAATCTCTGAAGAATTTTAGTGTATATTATTATAGCCATCTGTGAGATGAAACCTCAGTTTCCCAATTGTTTTAAACAAGACGGTTTTGTAAACAGTAAGATCCATGCAAGTCAGATTTGCCAATACCTTGTAAATCAAATGTAGTTTCTTGTTTAAGTTTTATTTTGTAATTTAAGACATTCACAATTTCCCGAAAACACTTTATCACTCACCAAATAGGACGATTAGACCACCCTCAACAAACAAGATTCCAGTCGAGACTCCCAAGGGTAACTTTCGCCTATCTTAAATCAAGTCCATCATTTTTTGTTTCTTCTCTCGCTTTACAGTTAGTATGTTCGTCTCTAAAGGTTGTCCTTTTCTTTACTTTCTTATTTCTTCTTGCCTTTTATCGTTTCTTTCAATTTTCTATTCCCTTTCTTTTAGTTTTTTTCTGCTCTTTTTTTCTTTATTCCCCTCTCTGTTCTCTCCCTCTCTCTTTCTTTCTTTCCTTCTTTCTTCTCTATAATATCTGTTTGGCGTGTATTTCTTTCTCCTCTGTCTCCTCACTCTTTCACCCTTTCTCTCCTCTCCGTTCCCCTTGTTTTATTTCCCCTAGTGTGTCTCTCCCTCCCATCTCCCCAGGATGAACACTGATCGCCGTGCCACGCCCCCTCCCCCAGAAGATCCCCTTGCCCGTGGTTAGGGTTGCCACCTCTTCGGGTTTGACCCGAGACTCCGGGTATCAGGAGTGATCTCCGGGCTCCGGCTTACTTTTGAAATTCCCCGGGTCATATAAAGAAATAAAATTAAATTTTTTTTCACGTTTTAAAATACAATCTGTGTTTAATAATTTAATTTTAACGAATGTTAAATCATATGTCATATTAATGACACTATATAAATAAAACTACTTCGCGGCAAAATCAGTATGTCATCAGTTCACCATCTCTAGTCGAAAGAGAATGCACTTAATATTATAGTAATTAATGCGTTATTAATATAAATGTATTACTTTTATGAAATAATTAATCGGTAAAAGGCGTATATTATTTTACGATAAATGTTGAGTATGAATTTATGCGCTTACTTTTCGTTAACTCATCCTCCCACCCCTTGTGATCTCCGGGTCATGTGTTCTTCGAAGGTGGCAACCATACCCGTGGTCGGTCGTCGCAGCGTACGACATAGCGAGTGCGGAGCGGACACTGGTCGCTCTGTGGAAGGCGCACGTGTGGCCCCGAAAGGCACCGATTCGTGAGCACCAGGTCACATAGGGCACGCCGGCCTCCCGGTCCCTCCCCCCCCACCAGCGGCTGCGCAGAAGAGAAGTGGGCGGGGCGGCACGGATCCCTCCGCCACAAGAGAGCACTGTACTATACAGGCGCGACGATGGTTTTCATTTCGCAATATTTTTTGCAAATCCTGTTACTCGTAACAATGTTCCGAACCATAATTCGGCATTGAATATGGATGAATTCTCCTTGCAGGTAATCATGTCATTCAACATGAGGTAACTCAGTTAATTCTTAGTAAAGGATACCGTTCACGTAAAAGAACGAGTCACACCGAGAGAGATTCACGTAAAAGAACGAGTCTCTCCGCTTTCAGTACAATCTGCCACAGTGCAATGTCTTCGCAAACGCTTTGTTCCCGCCACATTGTAATGCCAAATTACTTTCAAAGGTAATTTTTCTCGCTTCGTTCGCCCGGATCGGCGAGGTACGGCGAGGCTTGGCCGTCTTGTTCTCTATAAACATTCTTGAGTTTGTCCATCGCATAATTACCATTCATTTTTATAAGAGAGCACTTTAAGCGTTCACTCTCTGAAATTAATAAAACTGAAAACTCACTTTAGTCTGTTATTGCGTAAACTTATTTGCAGTTGCAAACACGTTGTGAAGGAAAAGCACTACAAGCTCAGTTTAGAATTGAATCCAACGTCCATCCACTGTGAAACCGTTCACAGTGAACGAGAATCGAACCCTAGAATAAGAATTAACCGGTAATTCTTCTTGGACATAGTCATTTTGGCTTATTGTTATTGTCATTTTATCCCTATCGGGCAGCAGCTCGGCACAGTTACTATCCATGGTGCTCGAAGTTCCTCAATAATTAAAGTCAATTATTTGATAAAACAACAATCATTTATAAATAGTTTGATTATGAACAATTCAAAGCGTAATATATTTTAATCGGTGATTTTTAAAACCCCGTAAGTCACTCTCTTTTACATTTTCGCCTTTGGGGAGAAAATAGAAGCTGCAGGATAGATGCATCTTTCTATGTTTAAATCCCGTAAATCGGATGAATAGAACTACCATTAGGATATTGTAATTGACTTGCGGGGTCTGTATGACTGTGCATGAATGTTTGTGTACAGTGTGTATGACTAGGATATCGTTGACAGAGAGATTGGTGAAAAGGAATGTTCAATACGGAAATATTCATATGTATTATCATAGAAACATGTATTTCAAGCAATTATTTCTGACACATGAATCATGTTTGATGAAGCTGCACATTGTCATTTCACATAATATAGTAATAAATTAGTTAAATTACAAACTGAACCTCCAATGTGTACCTATTTATTTATATGTTTAAGAAAAAAATTCCTAATTACTTTTTGAAATCCTGTAAATCATAAACTTTTAAATAAGTCCAGTGACTATTGTACTATTGATACAAGTAAATTACATGTCTCTACAGCATTCTCAATCAAGATTTCTGCATCAGAAATAACTAGAGGTGCTACAGAATGAAACAGACTTTCTCGAGCCAAATTGTTCTAATTTCCTTTGTGTGGTCTGACTTTAAAGTCTTGCTCCATTCTCTGGTCAGCTGCTATCTATCGTCACTCAAAGTTGGTTTTTTTTTTTTTTTTTTTACAATATCTCAACTTTTTGCTTTCCTTGTAGTACAACCGAATTATTACTTCAAGAATATTAAAGAAGAGTGGAAACTCGTTCGTCCTAAATAGAAGTTTTCATTTAGAAATTCGTAGCCGTTTTTGAGAAAATGGCGATTAAGCTTTATAGTAAATGCGAAATTTGAAGTTCTTTTTCTCGCAAATCTATTGAGTTTTGGAAAAAGTTAATTTAAAGTTATTTGAAGCACTTCTACTCACAAATGTAATAATGCATACAACTCGATGGAAATGTCCATATTAACGGCGTGAGATGTATTAAAAAAATTACTTTTGTGTAATTTTTGAAAAATCCAAAGAATACACCAAAATGAACTTTAGTCATATTAAACAGTGCAATCAGCACTATCCATTGGAAAAATTTGAAGAAAAAATTTGGAGCCATTTTTGAGAAAATTGTGTTTGAGCATTTCTGAAAATGCGCAATTTTGAGCTCATTTTCACAGAAAACTCTTGAGTTTTCCAGAAATTTTATATGGTATTATTTAAATCACATGTACTCATAAATCTAATAATGTGAAGAAATTGTTTCTAATGTAAATATTACCAACGTGAGAGACAGGTCAAAGAAATTACATTTTTGTAATTTTTTAAAAAAAACAAACAAATGAATAGAGCAATATGACGTTTCGGATAGGGTGCATTTGGTACTAACTCTCCTAAAATTTAAAGAAAAAAATTGGAGCAGTTTTTAAGAATATTTTGAAAATGTCCGGGGTCGTCATGTAAAGTACCCCCAAATATAAAAGAATGTTTTTCAAATTCTGAAAGCTTCAACTAGAGCCAGACAGACGGACGGACCGACAGACGGACAGACAGACAGACCGACGGACGGACGTATTTGAAAAAATTTCGGTATCAGGGGACCCCAAAACGTGTATTTTCGTTAAAATCTCGAAATCGATTTTACGCAATATTACATAACTTTCTCTATACTACGTGTATTACTCCGTACATACGTAAGTATACGAGAAAGTAAAAAAAAACAACAATAGAAAAGTTCTCTATGTACTTAATTATTTACTTTTTCTTACTTCCCCACAACTTTACAATTTCCGATTTGCGGGGTTTTAAAAATAAGTCATTCAATTACATAACATTTCGTGTTTTTTGATACCATATCATTAGGTGAACCCACTGAGCAGTTAAAAATTGTAAGTCGAAAGTGCCATACAAACATTCTAATATATTCATATATTATTGTGTTTGGAAACACCTACGTAACTGTAGCAATACAAATTTTCCGAGACTTTCCTAACCTTCATGACGCTATTAAAGTCAAATACTCAGGAGAGTTAATCGAGACATGAGCGTTACTCACAAAGCAAGGTAACGCTCCGGAAAGAAAGAAAAAAAAAATACCAAATTATCCTTACACTTCTGTAAAATAAATATTAAAGCTTTAATTTCTGGATAAGACTGTTGAAAACGAGCTTTCCTCCGAATGGGCTGAAAATTTGTGGAAATATTTCTCGTTCTCGTTTTGTGGGGAAAACACCTGTTTTTACTTTATCGCAAAAGTATATGTAAATGGAGTAATATATATAGTACATCGAGAGTTACGTAATGCTAAGATAAATCGATTTCGACCGTACACACTTTTGGGGGAAATACGCTTTTTGAAGTCCTCTGATACCGAAAAAGAGATTTTTTAAAACCTCCATCCGTCAGTCCATGCCTCCATCAGTCTGAAAACAACACTAGCGCCTAAATTATTTGGCCCTGCGTTTTTTATTTTCTTCTTTTCTTTTGAGGGGGAGGGTATTTCTCGTGAAGCTCTTGGGACATTCTCAACATTTTCTCAGAAATTGCTCCCATTTATTTCTTTAAATTTGTTTTTAAAAATGGATTAAAATTCATTTATAAAGATAGCATATGTCCGGTTTTCACCGTTAAGCATGAATTTTCAAAAATTGTAAAAGTTTCAAATTTTTTGTACTCTTAAAACTGTATTATTGAATATTATATTAAAGGTCTCGTATACATGCGGTTCAAGAGAACGAGGTGAGTCGGAAATCCCTGACATTGAGGGCGGGAATTCAAAGCCTGCGTAAGGTGTGAGGGTTTCGAGTTGTATTCATGGCTGGGGGAAAAGTCCCTCATGAATTACATCTACATCCTAATTCTTCCCCAATCTCATGACCTGATAGGCAACAGTTTGTGCAATCTCCGTGGGAGGAATTATATGTAAGAACTAGTTACCTACATCCAGAATAATGACACAAACATCGAGATGAGGCCAAGAGATACTATGGGCAATTATGTAAAGGTTCAGGACTCAATTTAAGAAAGCTATGAGATGTTCAGGAAGAGTGCAGATTCTCTCCAGTGGGAAATCCCAAGAGCAACGGAAGGAATCATGAGATGCGGTAAGATCTTTTAAAGGCCCTTATTTAGCAACTGATTGGGGCAGAGTCGAAAATCTACCTCAAACCCAAAAGACTAGGGAAGTAACTAGTACGAGAATGTCTGTGCCATTTTCAGCTCTACACTATCAGAAATTTCTGCTTTTAATGTAAAAGTACATGAAAGTAATTTTCATGAACGTCAATGAAATATAATATACACGAATAGTAATTTCAATGAACGTGTACCATAAAGTACATAAAATAAAGGTACATAAAAGGTATAATAAGGTACATAAAATTCAAAAAGGTAAAATAAGGTACATAAAATTCATCTGTAGCCGTACATTAAATTTAATGTAATTTCTGACTACATTTTATTAGACAATCTCAATCACATGATCTAGAAAATAATGAAGGTAAACAGCGGATATCGTAAAACATTAATAATTTGGTATTACTAACAGTCATTGCTGTGACGGAAACAGTGTCGTCCTTGTCTAGCCATCGGATGATCAAGGGTTCGATTATCAACTGAAGACCAAATTATTTGTATTTTTCAAATTTAGAAAGATATAGAGATAGAGTATTGTATAAATTTCCGGCTACCTATCCTTGATATTAAAGCAGAACGATAATTTGGCTATCATCTGTACTTTAATGTCTTAAAATTAATGTTACTATCTTCATCTAATGTTGTGATTGTAAATCAATATCTTTCTTAACTCCCTATTTTTTATGAATTCGATATATAATTTATTTTTTAGGTATTTATCCCTCAAATGAGCGATAGATACCTAAAACCTAAAATTTAAAATTGCCTCACGAGCGAAACGGTCATCATGATCCTACTTTTCCCCAAAATATGAATACTTGCAAATATCGTACTGAACCTGTCATACTGAAGATAGAATGCTTTTGATATGTTTACCTGGTTATGACGTGCAGCTTACTGAAACTGACGAATTAAACTCGAGTTAAAGTGCGTGGAATGTAAATTATTGTAAATTCATCAGTTAAAACTGCTTTATATCTACATAATGATATAATGTCAACTATAATAATTAAGACGTTAAACATTTGCCCTGGAATCTTTTCTGAATGTAGATCACATAATTAATTTTTGAAGTTTGGCACTACTAATGAGTTCTTAAACTGTACATGTAAACATAAAAATCAACTAAAAAATTAAATTGGATATAACTTGCAGCACTCTATATAAAAGCCAAACTAGTAGATAACGACAACACAGTTCTACAAATGGTCCGAATCTTTTTACCATTTTCCGTCAAATTTTGGAATAATTGTGAAGGTTAAACATGTGAAAGTGCACATTTAAATTGAAATTACTGTATAAAGCAAACTTTCCGTTCGTGTCTGTTGGGTTAAGAATGAACGTAGTAATGCTTTTTAGAAAAAATAGCTAGAATATACTCAGCACAATTGAGTAAAGAAAAATCGTTAGACCTTAACGACCTCCAAGTGTTACATGTTACTACAATGCCTACTCTGCAATACACGTTATATTCTGCATATCTTCGCATAGGATATGTGTTTCAATTCTGACAAGTGGGAGCAATGAATTATGTAAAACGCTGTTGAAGCGAATTGTTAGCTCATTAATCCATTAATCATACTTATGTATCTATTGTACTATTAGGAAGCATTCATCTTGTCGGCACTATCACGCCAGTATCTTTTGTCCAAATGGTACAATTCATATTTGATTTACGTGCATTTGGGCTTCTGCGCATTGCAAATGTTATAGTCAATTTTAAGAATTATCATGAAAACTGATAAGTGTAAAATACTCCCAATGCTATTGTTCTGAATTGTACCTTTTTCAAATCGTTATCGAGCCCTTGGAATGGTGTTTCAGTTCCTCGGATGACATAGCAGAATGTTAGAAGCTATTCGGCAAGTCGCAAACCTCCGTGAGAAAAATTCACACGCGTTTACACTAAAGTATTGAAAGGAAGCCTGCCCAATGAGCTGGATGCACGGCCCGGAAAATGTAGCACCTTCCCCCTTTACGAACTTCACCTTTCCAGAAGGAAACTTCAACCATAGAGGAAAGACTTTTTCTGTCCTTGGAGAATTGCGGGAAGTGGGTGTTCACGTGACGTAAAGGCTAGAGGATTCGCTTTCCACCGCCGAGCCCTGGTTGATTGATTGATAGTTAGTGATTCAGGGCGCATCAACTACTGAGGTCATTCGTCCAGTATGTGTGGTGCATGTTTTTCCATCGGAAGGTCGCGGAGATCTTGCCCCGCTGGATGACGAGTTCCGGCGCCGACCTACCGTCAACGTGTGGGGTTTTCCCCAATAAGGTATCTCCCACCAGCGGTGAAACGCCCAAGCCAAGCCTGACAGGCCCTAAGCCCCCGACCGGCCTCCCGGCATGTGTGATAGTGTAGTGCATGTTAGTGTGTGTGTGTGTGTGTGTGTGTGTGTGTGTGTGTGTGTGTGTGTGTAACGGGTGAGGTTACGATAAGGAAGAGAAAGGAATGATCGTGCGCGGTCCGTTCGTTAGGGTACTACTCCGCCATACGCCTGATGTTAATTGGAGAAACCACGGAAAACTAACGATCAGAGCAGCCGGCCGCTAAAATTCTCCGCCACACAGCGACTGAATCCGACCGAGCTGAAAAGATAGTGTCGAAAATCCTGCCGCTATCGGGACTCGAACCTAAGACCTCCCGGTCAGAGGCACTGCAGTGACATCAGTTGATGCACTAAGTCACCTCTCCCGGTCTGAGCCCTGGGCTCTACCCCGGCGAAACCATGTTAAACGTATGGTATTAACGCCGAACAAATTCCACTCCGCGTCACATCCAGTACTCGACGATCAGCAGTTGGAACACATCATCCTCGCATCCTTGAGCATCCTCTTTATGTCAGGCGCACGTCCTCCACGCGCTTTGAAAGGCACCAGCCATCTCTCGCGCACCACGTGACCGTGGCAGAGGTCGCGCTGGAGACACGAGGGTGCGCGGCGGGCTCCCTCAAGGTCACGGTCACCACCGCTGCGAAGTAGAGTAGAAGTTACGCAAGGCCCTCGATCGTTGTCGCAGCTTCTGTCCCGTGAATTGGCGGTGCCGAATGAAATGAACGGTGAGCGAATATTCTCCGATTAAAATATAAGTGGAATTGACGGTTGATCAACTGTGACGCGGTTATCCAATCGGGAGCTTCGTTACGACTTAATTTTTGAAATACAAGTTCCCAGTTGGAAAGCTACGTCACACGTCAATTTCAGTGGCGGCTGGTGCCCAAGAGACTGGAGGTTGCACTTCCATCGAATGACGGAAACGTAATTTCCAAAATTCAAAATAGGAATACGTAATAAAAATGTAAGCAGTCAAATCAATTTAAACATCACATACAGAAAATTGTCTGTCGTTCACTTCAATTCAGCTTCATGTATTTGACCACAAGATTTTAACAGACAGCTTAGTACAAACATCTTATTATTATTTTATATAGTACATATACAAAGTTTGTTTGGAAACTTCAGAGCGACGTTTCGGGGAACACATTTTTTCCCATCCACACGCTAGACAATTTAAAACAAACAAAACGTACAATATTATAAGAAAATTCTACAAAGAAAAAATAACATAACAAAGAAAAACACATAGCACTCGATGTAGTAAAATATAGAGACTCGCCGATTTAAAACAAACAAAACATCAAAATGAAACCAAAGTAATATAAATACTTGCAACAGGGCGAGCAAACGCACGTCTAGCTTGGCATTTACAACATAATTAGAACCCAGTGTAATTTATCAGCTGACGTTTGGGAGGTGTTCCAAGAAAAAATGAGAGGTTTCAAATATAATACAAGAACTGTATATATGTATATAAATGAATACCGTATATACTGTATATATGTATATAAATTAAGAATACGATGTATGTAATAAGCTGTCTGTCTAAATCTTGTGGCCAAATACATGAAACCAAATCAATTTAAACTAAGTTATTTTATGCGTCGTGTCCGCGCATATACACCTCCCTCGCACGTAGTTCTGTAAAACTAATGCGTAAAACCATAGTAGATTATTCAACTCGTTTATATTATGCTTTGTTGCATAAGTACAATACATGGTTTGAACTAGCGACGTTAGTAGCGAGTTTTCTAATTTGTACGAATGCAATAGAGGAACATTATAAACGAGTTACAAACGAAATTTTTTGTAAAATAGTTGTTTTTATATCATCCATGCTTTGTGCTCGATGTTTCTTTTGGTCCTTTGTGAATGAAAAATTCCCTCATTTACAATATTATAAGAGCTAATATATAAAATAATAACTGATGGTAACTCTGTTAGTTTATCTGTTGGTTCCAAACGAACGCTGTTCGTACTACCTTCATCGAGCAAACGATCTCTTGCTCAAGATGACCCCGATGCTCTGATATTTCCTAGTACAGGCTGTTCCAACTCGGCCTCTCGCGGGCACGGGCGTCCAGATGGAGGTCGTGGATGCCCAGAAGGAGGTTGTGAAGGAAGGGGGAAGGGCTCTTATCACTATCGCTTTGCTTTTCGTGGAAGCAACGTGAATAGTGCGATGGCGGGTATAAGAAGCCACTACCCCTTTCCCTGTCTCATCGGATACCATGCCATCGCCAATGCAGTTAGAGATTTTTTTTTAATTCGTTGCGACCTTAATCCAATTGTCGACGCAACGCATCTCTTCGCCCCTGGTCGAACGTTGAGCGCGGAGTAATCCTCAATTATCTATCCATCTATTCCAGAGGGCGCTGTATTAGATTTGCAGACCTCCCTACTTCTAAAGGACAGATATTTTAATACTCCTAATTTGTCGCAATGATATCAGAATTTACATGTGGAAGTCTTCTACTAGCTTTATAAAATGCAGCGAAGATTATATCTTCGTTTGGGTCAACATATTGTGAGCAGCTTTTCTCTGCAATGAAAAGAATAAAAAACGAAGAAAGAACCCAACTTCAGGACAAGACATTGAAGAGCGTTGTATTCATCGCATCAGCCCAAGGTCTGACAACAGATATTGTTTCACTTGTTAAGAAAAAGATGTCTAAAATTAATTTCATGAAGTGTGCTGGTTGAATTGAATCGAATTTTACGTTTCTCGTTGAACTGTTTCTGAGTATGAACCCCGGTGTGCCCTCCGCTAGCCAAGCTAACCGCTTCCTACTTCGGCTATCAGTAGGGCTGTGATTTATATGCAATAAACACAACGAAATATGCACATATGCACGTATATATGTACATATATTTTTAATATATGCAATTAAAAAAGGAAAATATGCGAAATAGTGTAATGTAATGTGTAAGTGTAAAAGTAATAAAAAATGTAATGTGAAAAATGTGGATGTAATGTGGAAAACTCAGGCGTTGAAAACATTATGCATCATCTCCGGGTCGTCTCCTTCACTACTCAGTGAACAAAAGATACACTCCCATATCGACTATGTCACAAATTCACGGTCCTGACCACTCCACGTTTGCGCCGTATGTGTGGGCACGCGTAGTCGCTCGGCTGACGCACATTTCCTTTTGATTGATACTGCCTATGACAGATCTTAGCGTGCTTCTCGAGCGACTTCCGACGAGTTCGGCGAGCGGCAACGCTGATCCGTGACTATGGCAACGTAAACAAATCCTCGGAAGCCTATTGCTTGAGAGCAGGTCACATGATGCACGTGGCGAGATAACTGTCAGAGCCGCTTACACGCTGACGGAACTGTAACTGTGTGTTTGTGTGTGTGTGTGTGTGTGTGTGTGTGTGTGTATGAGGGGTGAATATGCAACTAAAACATTCAAATATGGCCCAAATATGCAACAATATGCAATTATGGTGATACATGCAAAATAAAAATGGTTCAAATTGATTCTAAATGCCTCAGAACGTATTCAATTTGTTGAAACTTGATGTTTTAGTTAAAAGAAAAAAATATGCAAATGCATATAAATCACTGACCTAGCTATCAGTGACGAATTGTCGCTTAAGCTCATGGCCAACTCGCGCCCCGGGGGCTTGTATTTCGCCAGGCGCCGGCAGCGAGTGTTGACAGTAGTCTGTGCCCACCGGTCTCTGCCAGGGCACCCACGTTCCCGCCCGCGGGCAGCTGAGTTGGAACATCCTGTTCTAGTACGCCTTTCTCCGTATTACGATAACAGGCGGCCATCGCATGCGCCGTGGCCGTAGAGCCCGCTCTACGGCCCTTCTTCATGTCAAAAAAATTTCAGTTTTTTTAATTTTTGAAAAAACAAAAGAATAGAGAAATATGGCGTTTATGTCATGGTATAGGGTTCGTTTGGCACTAACCTTACCAAAAAGTTAAAGAAAAAAATTTATTTAGGACGAAATTTTACTCTTTAATATTCTTGAAGTAATGATTCAGTTGTACTACTAGGAAAGCAAACAGTTGAGAAATTGTCAAAAAATGAACTTTGGGCGATGATAGATGGCAGCTGGCCAGCGAATGGGACACAACCTTAAAGCCAGACCACACCCAGGAAATTAGAAAAAATTGGTACGAGAAAGTCTGTGCCATTCCGTAGCACCTCTAATTTATTTTGTTTTCAATTGAATATTAATTAATAGTTAATGCATCTGCCAGTATTGTTTTGTTCCCCACGATTTCAAAGCAGCTTTAAAACGCAGATGACGTTTAGTCAATATATTTTTAGCATCGATGTTTTAATTTTTAACATCAATGTTTAGTTTTCGTTGTCGCATCACTAATGGAGACCATTCAGGGACGACAGGTAATGAGAAGGGGTGATGAAGAGCAGTGAAGGCCGAGCGGGGAGACCGAGCTGTGCCATAAAATGTCATTTTATGAACGATTTCTTGCAATGAAAAAACTAATTTGTAATACTAATGGTAGTAGTATACAAAAATTGTATATTATGGAACTAATTGTTTTATTGCAAAAGTACATGTTTTGAAAACGAGAGATGTTAGGAGCGAGTTGAATGAAAGTAACGTTATAAAGTGTTGCGCTATTTTTTTTTTTTTTTTTTTTTTTTTTTGTATTTTAAAAGAATCACAATTGATTTTGAAAAATAATTTTAAAATAAGTTTGCAGTTGGCAACATAGACATTTGAATTATGACGCCATGCATATTTCACACCGGATGAACGATTCTCGCGTGCCTGCGAATGAAAGATGGATTTTTTCCCGGAAGAAGTTGGATGGAAACAATGTTCTATATTGAAGACGGCATTGACCCTTCTTCTTGCAATAAAGTTTAAATATATGAAACAAGCTAAGGTTGGTTATGAAGTCTTTTCCAAGACGTGAGAAAATGTTTAGAAGAAGCGGCTGATGAGAAATATTTCGTGTTGAAGGAACACAAATAATATTTAGTTGAAATATTTATTAACTGCCGAACACAACTTCTGCACCTTTTTTCAGGTTGTTGCGATTTGTGGGATATTTGGTGCTAGTAGGTCAGGGGAATTCTATATGTGCACTGATGATGTACCTGAAGAAGTTTCTAGTATATTACTTGTAAATATTAGCGAAGCTAAAACAAACAGGGAAGAACAAGGAGATAAACCCAACAAGGAGTATTTTCTGTTGTTTTGAATGAAGGATTTTCTTATATAGATTTTTACGAAAAGTACATTGCCCTAAGATCTTGTAATACACTTTTCGTATTTTATAACAAAGGTAAATGCTCTTAGAACCCCACAGGGATTAACATCTTGGACAAATTCTAAAGCTCATTACCGAATACCTTCAACTTCTGAATCGGGAAAAATATTCTAGTCTTCTAGACATTGGCTTAGCCTGGAGATCTTCAAATATAGCCGGATAATGTTCAAAATCGAGACGGAGCGTAGTGTAGCCGAACTTGCGGTGAAACGATGGTTATTTATATGTTTACTTTGGTAGAATGTTAAAACACGTTTCTAAGAAAGTTAAATTTCTTAACATACAGGTAGGTACACTACACAAAACTTGAGGGTTGTATCTTATCAGAGGTTAAAGAAACATTTGAGCTACAAAACTTTTAATGTTCTTGACTATGTTCCTTTATCTTTCAAGAACCTCACAAACTGCTCCTTTAAATATTAACATGCAAAAATAATAAAACCTTTTTTTCTACCACTGACAACTTCTTTGCATCGCTAGCACTACGTGAACTTCGTCATTTTTTAATCGCCATTAAAAAAAGATCGTTGCCAAGACAACTATCTTGTTACCGCGAAAAAAAGGCTTTTTTGCACGGTTTTAGTTTTTGTTATCTAAGATACTCTTAACTAATCATGGCCCTATAAAATGCATTTCTATATTGTCCGGAGTACCAGGCTTCTTTTTCCAATACAAGTTTACGAAACTATTTGTATTATATTTTTATGCAGTTGTAGAAAAAACGTTGTTCATATTTCATGTGTAAAGTTCCCGCCCCTTTCATGGTCTCGATTGAGACTTTTTGCCTCGACCTACGGTCTCGGCAAAAAATCTCAATCTCTACCATAAAAAAACGGAAACTTCACACACTTAATATGAAAATAACTATTAGTTAATTGATTTATTTTAAATAAAAACTTCGTCGTTTGGTTTTTCTGCGACTTTTAATATAATTCCATGACTAGGGAACGGATTTTCATTTAAATACATATTTTTACAGGGACAAGATACCTGCATTCACTAATATTTTTTAGACTTAACACGACATTCTGAACTAATTGGAACCATTTTTATTTTACATATTTTTACATATTTTGGTATAATTACATATTTTTACATATTTTATCTATTACTTCATATTTCGTTACATTTTAATATATTTATAGGTCGAAAATGAACATTTCACTTGTGATGTTCGAAATATATGTTACTTGAAAACTAACTTAGTTGCTGAAATACTTAAAAAATACGCAATGCGCTTGTATTAACGCCGGACAATCGCTATTAATTGCCGAACTTATCTCTCCCCGCCCCACTGCTTCTTGGAAACAGCGTGGTCGGGATCAACGATGAGCGGATGTAGTAGGCGGAAGAGCAGGCACTATGGCCTGAGCCTCGCCATTAATAAAGACATTATTA
>BLKR01016713.1:0-21675 GCA_011170035.1 Teleogryllus occipitalis | reverse complement strand
ATTATTATTATTATTATTATTATTATTATTATTATTGTGTATGTGGTATGATTTGTCTATTTTTTCGATTTCATCCCTTGCCTCTCTTCCACTAATTGGAATGTGATGTTTTACATGTTCTTTTTATGGATGATTTTTTTGTTTTGTTTTCTATTTCTGTTTCCTTTTTACGTTTTTGTAGAGAGTATGAATTTTGTGAATGCGTGTTACTTCTCGTATTTTAGAATTTCGTCATAAGTGTTACTTCAGTTTTACAATATCAAACACTCGTGAATGTCAACCAGATTTTTAATGTTCATAATTGTCATTGTTTCAGGTAAGGAAACGGGACATCTACTTAATACTCTGATGAGAAACGATCTGTGCCTTCGGTAAGTAATTTAGCAGAATTGCATAGATTGCAGCTGTATCAAATAGCTATTTTCTTACATTAGCTACAGAAAAAATTTCGATAATTTCTTCAAGAAATGTATTGTAAAAACATTGCAGAATTTTCTTAAATTAAAAAGGTTCAAATGGGATTCCGATTCAAATTTTAGCGTACACATGAAGATATAAAGCGAGCTCTTCGATAAAAATATGATGGCAGTGTTAATTACGGTGACTAGACATCCCGTATTAACTGGAATAGTCCCTTATTTTCGAGACACTGATCCATATTTTTTGGCAGGAAAACGGGACACTAAAATGTCCCTTTTTGTGGCAATGTCAGCATAAAATGTCAACAATATTTATCGTAAGATATTACGTTTGCTTCGCATTTGTTTATTAAAAATTAAGTGCGACAAAGTATTGTGCTAGTTAATAAGACTGTTTAGAGAGTCGGTTGTGGTTTGTGCGAAGAGAAATGACAACTTTAGCGTCATTTCAACTTGTAAATGCGGTATGTATAGCGATATCGTTATGGAGAAATCCAAGAATCCGATACTTCTGCTTTTGAGTTGCTGTATGTAATGTTAGCATGCAGTGTTAATTGAGAAATACTGACCTACTTCGTAATCAATGAAAGTGCAAATTAAACTAATGCGTAATAGTTTTTTTTACTTCTAATGTACCTTTCTAAGGGATTCTTTGCTTGGCCTGAATTCAATGCAACGGTATCATGAAACTTATTCGTATTTTATACGTATAAGTATTTTACGTATACGTATACGTAATTTATTTATTTATTTAATTTTAATTTACAAACTTAAATATTTATGGTAAAATAGTGTTAAAAGTATTTGCCCCTTTTACCGTTCTGACAAAAACTAAAATGTCCCGTTTTTATGATTTCAAAATATGGTCACCTTAGTGTGTGTACTCCATAGAGACACACGGGGATGCGAAATTCGTCCCACGTTATTAATAGCAAAATTGACGCCTTGCCTTCCCAACAGTTCTCGAAAGCGAGTAGCTGCTGGCCAAACCGCGAATACTCTGAACCGCTTGGGTGGTGACGTGGGTTCCCGTCTCCGTCGCCGTCGCGGCGCAGGCCAAGGCAAGATGCTGAACGTGCCTGCGCGGTCCGTCTCTAACCAGGTAGCCCCGGCACGCTAATTATTCTTGTTGCTGCATGGTTCTTTTCCCGCCAGTAAAGCTAGTGTTGAAATCGTGAACGTAAGGTTTATTACTGGTTGTCGACAAGCAGAACTTGTGGAAATTAGCAGTAAATGAACGTATGCAAATGAACAGAAAATTTTTATATACACCTGATACATATTTCATTGTTATTTGTAAGAATCTGACATTACTTGCGAGAAAGAAATGTTTGGGTGTGTACATACAGGTGTGCCCGCACGTGCTCATGTGTACACTAGATTGATTCTACGAAGAATTTACCGCTTCTAAAGTCCCGCTTTCCTAAGTTTTGAAGTGTGATGAGAGTGAGTGAGTTGTCAAATAACAAAGAATTGGTGGAGGCTTTTTTAATAATAAAGGAACTTAATCGTGGAGATTTCAGGACACATTTCAGCGAATACAGAGTTCTTGCAATGGAAGTCTTCTTCCCATTCAAACCAAAAGAACAAAAAGAATTATCCTCTCCTCACTTGATCACATGAAGATGCAGATCTAAATGAATTTTTCAGGAAATCATTATCCTACTGCATGAGCCATATCGATTTCCTTTTCTCTGCCTAGTTTTCTTTCCACACTACACTGCCTCAGCGTCCTTTCTTTCCACAATGCCAGAGCTTTCTTACGGCTCGCGCAGTGACAGCATTGCCAAAGCCATAGCCTCCTACGATTCGAGCCCCGACGGTGGCGGATGATCCTCCACTACACAGCAAGCTCGAATACAACCGTCTGTAGGATCCGAGCGACCGTCTGCTCTGATGGTTTCACCAGGCGGATTCTGGAGCAGTATCCTTAACAAATGGGGCCTCGAACCGCGTGCGAACATTCCTTCCTAAGCCTTGCCCCTTCCAACAAACACTGTACAGTTGTACAATGTAATACCGCACTTGAGAGACTAGTCGGGAGTTGGGAGCTTGTCCCGGCTAGGCGGTGCCCAGGTAAGGGGGGGGGGGATATCTGGAGAGGGAAAACTCCGCACACCAATGAATCGCTCGGTGTCGTTTCCCTGTGGGAGAGGACACCGCCACCTCCTCGGATCTTACCTTTTACGGGGCTAGTGCCCATAGCAGTTGATAATCTCGGAAACACTTTATAATCATTCGAAAGCTCTTTTATCAAATCCCAACTTACATATCATTTCCGAAGTTCATTGGCAAAATGCTCTGCAGATTTCATTGGTATTGGGGAAACAAAAAAGAAAATTTGTTGCGGACCAACAAAGTGTTTGAGTGTAATAGTTCGAATGAATTTGTTTTTAAGATATTTATGGTGTTTAATAATGTATTGAATGTGATCTGTCAGTGTGATAAAATATTTTAGTGTCATTAGGCAGAGAGATTGTGCTTCATGACGCTCTGTGAATGCTTATCTATCAATCAACATCCTTAGTTCTCGAAATTCCGTTTCCGTTCCAACACACAAATTTCCCTCCGTACTGTGTAGTTGCTCGATTTCGCCGCGTGGCCGCAGCACTGTGCCAGATCGTGATAAAATTATAGTGCTTGAAATTATGTTACCTGAAGCAAAACGTCACTGCTTATATTATTATTAAGCGGTAAGAAATAAATATTATTATAATGTAGTTCCAAATTTTATTAAGTTTTTAAAATAAAAAAGTTAAGGCATTGAATCTGTTAGGGATCGTGCAACACCAGTGAAGAGTCCAAATAAATACCGAAATCGCCATTAACAAAATCGGTAATCCTTGTCTAGGGGAGCAAAATGTCCAATGACCGTATGGGAGGGCATTGTTGCTGACACCTAACAATTGAAACTTTATCGCACCCCTCACTTTTAGTGTCGAGTGCAATTTTTGAAGTCCCCTTACTTTACAGGGGATATGCTATCAATATGAATCATAAGTATCTTGGAGTAGCTGTTGTGGTCAAGGAAGGGGTCGTGTTATCAGTCAGAATAGGAGAAATATCCATTCTTGCGATTGTTTTGATTAACATATACTACTAATTAAAGTCGCTCTCTATTGTTTTCTTCCCTTAATATTCATTGTAGTATTTGATTTGCTTTCTATTTGCACGTATCTCTATCTGAATTATTGAGTACAAAGTAACATCTGCTTTCTAGATTTTGGGGTGCTAAATTCATTTTAAAAAATGAAAAGAAATTCATCACCATTTTCGCAAAAATCGGTATTTTATTTGTATGGTTTGCAGAAACAGTATACTTTTGTCATCACATGTAATTGTATTGAACACAGTGTGTAACTGTGATGCATCGTAACAGACAAACGCAAATTACCAGGACAGTTCTTCGACCCTCCAAAACCTGCTTTCGAATCTTATTTAAGCACATGAAATAGTTTTGTTTTTGATGCATGAGCTGCAGTTTTATAGCTACTCATTTTCTATATCTAATATTGGATTTTCACGTCTGCTACCTAGAGCCTAACTGCGCAAGGGCATATAATTATTCAATAAAAATGGCTGTGATGAAAACATTATTGTGAAACTGCAGTTCCATTGTTGTTTACTTCTGAACACTATTGCCAATATAACTTAAGCCTTTGATTTTAATGGGAATGCCTGGTCTCTGAGCTTACATTTGAAATTAGCCTACCAAAATAAGTAAACATACAATTTTACAATTTCCCATAACCTAAAATGCTTGTTTCGTGTATCGTGCAGGCCTGTGTTAATGCTCATGCTCTAGTTTTGATTTTTTCTCTTAGTCGTGATGGTGGGATTCAAGAAGCGCGACAATTGGGATCTGAAACCCTAATTATTTCATTACATGTGCACATTGACAAAATATGCGTGGTAAATTGTACACAATAGTAAAAAATATAAAAAATAATAATGCACAACTAGAAACCTTGTAGAGAATGTTTCAAAACAGAACGATAGAAATGGGAATGATCCGGCATCAGTGGCTAGTCTCTTCAAACAATATTGTCGAGAATTGCTACTGTGGGTTTTCAGTAGGAAAATTCAACAAAAGACTTTTTCCCAAAAAATTTACTCACGATTTTAGTTTCCGAAATTTCTTCCTATGAAATTTACAAAATGATCGATGAACTAAAAAACAAATATTCGGCCGTAATTGATGCATTTCCGGATTGTTAAAAGACTTGTGCTCGTGCCATTATACATCTGGTAACTCACATGTTTAATGTATCCTTATGCACAGAAACTTTTCCAAATTCCTTCAAAACAACTAAGATTAAGCCGCTCTTCAAGAAGGGCTCCGAAAATGAAATTAAAAATTATCGGCCAATTTCTCTTTTGTCATTGTTTCTCCATTGAAAATGAAGTGTGCAATTGACGGATGTTAAGGCAACATTTTTAGGTCTCTCCATTCAGTAAAATCTCAAAAGGAACGACCATTTAAATGAATTGAACCCAGAATTAAGTTCAGTATGGTACGCGTTCTGAAATCTTTCAAATAAAGTCAGCTTCCATACTGATCGTTGTGTACATTTCGCGAGTGTTCATTCCCGCCTGAGATAGGGCATAAAATTGTGGGGAAACACTTAGCTCCCCGACATTTAGATTTAGAAGATAGAGAATTAAATGTTGAGAAGTTTGTTTCTGAAAGGAAGGTACAAATCTCGTTGGTGGTTTTTTTTATTAGTTTGAGGAAAAAAGTTTGAAGAAATGTGTTCGTGCGCTTGTTGAACTTCAGTTTTCCTGTAAAAGAATGTATCACTTAATAAGTTAATTTCCGTTGATTTGTGCAATGTGAGGGTCTGAGGAATGTTATTCGTTCAATTCCTTGCCTCAGAAGCATCTGGTTGGAGCACGGAGATGATCTTTTATCAGTTTGAATATCCAGCTTTCATAAAGTGTTCTGATTCAGTGAGGTTTTGGTGGGTAAGACGAATTAATTTAAAGCTTATAATCCAATTTTATGATATGTTCTCAAAAACATGCGAAAGAATTTCATTCGACGTAAAGTCAATGAGACTATCGAAAGTACATACTGTTTGTGATAATAATAATTACTGTAAGAAGTAGTAATAGAATGGAATAATGAGTGAGAATTTTCATTTTCGTTATATCAATTTTGATGCTTTGAATTCTTTCTATAGAAGAATATATTCGTCAGATCAAGAAAATATTTCCTGTTTCGGTTCTCATTATCTTGACTATTTTTTAAAGTGTGTCTGTACTGTCACCCTCGAGCTATGTGAGACGCGGTGGCCACACGCTGGTTGCGGGGAGGGGCGGGCGCACAATCTGGGTCGGGTTTTCTCGTAAGTAGGGCGCCGGTGCATTTCGCGGTGCAGTGGCGATACTCGCCTCGTCGCCTGTAAATAAATCGCCGGTGGCCGAGTGCCTGGGTGAGCCAGGGCGCTGGCACGCGGTCACCCCGCGCCCGCCCCCGCGGAGGACGAAGGGGCGTCCGGATCGGCTTTCCTCTCGCCCATTGCTCTCTTTCCTCTCGCCCATTGCTCTCTTTCCTCTCGCCCATTGCTCTCTTTCCTCTCGCCCATTGCTCTCTTTCCTCTCGCCCATTGCTCTCTTTTCTCTCGCCCATGCCTCTCTTTTCTCTCGCCCATTGCTCTCTTTTCTCTCGCCCATTGCTCTCTTTTCTCTCGCCCATTGCTCTCTTTTCTCTCGCCAATTGCTCTCTTTTCTCTCGCCCATTGCTCTCTTTTCTCTCGCCCATTGCTCTCTTTTCTCTCGCCCATTGCTCTCTTTTCTCTCGCCCATTGCTCTCTTTCTCTCGCCCATTGCTCTCTTTTCTCTGCACATTGCTCTCTTTTCTCTTGCACATTGCTCTCTTTTCTCTCGCCCATTGCTCTTTTCTCTCGCCCATTGCTCTTTTCTCATGCGTCATAGAATAATATTTTCGCATGTAATAATGTTATTTATCTTTCTATTTGTTATGTATTCTTTCATTTGTTTATTAATTTTAGTTCGAACATCTTGAAAGATAGCTTGTAAGGATCCTTCCGACTTGCGTATAATGAAAGAAAATACTGAGGAATGTATTCAGGAAAAATTCTTTATTCATGTCAATATGTGTTAATTTATCGAAAATTTTGTGTGAAGAGAAAGGTAAATGGAATAGAATGAAGAGATTTTATTTTTGATTATTATTAATAATAAAAATAATAATAATAATAATAATAATAATAATAATAATAATAATCTTGTTACCATTCTTATTATTATTGTTATTATTGCTATTTATTTTTATTACTGTACATCACGACTAAAAATCTTATAAGTCGGTTAATTTTAAAGTCTACTCCGGGTTCCAACCAGCTTCCTATGGAGCAGACCTAGGGACTATTGGCCTAAGCCCTCTACAAGACTTTGCGCAAAATGTGGGCTGATCCCAATAAAGCAATGTCTTGCATTTCCCAGTCTTGTGAATGACCTGGGAGTTAAGCCAAGTTCTTACCCAGATTTTGTGGAGCAAATCCCAGAGCTCCGATCACTATCGAACGACCTGCACTTTAACGCCCCTCATTGGCTAATCTCCATTTCCAAACAATTGTTTTAAGACGTTTCTCTGTCCCCGTCGGTCCGTCTGCCCGTCGGTCCGTCTGCCCGTCGGTCCGTCTGCCCGTCGGTCCGTCTGCCCGTCGGTCCGTCTGCCCGTCGGTCCGTCTGCCCGTCGGTCCGTCTGCCCGTCGGTCCGTCTGCCCCCGTCGGTCCGTCTGCCCGTCGGTCCGTCTGCCCGTCGGTCCGTCTGCCCGTCGGTCCGTCTGCCCGTCGGTCCGTCTGCCCGTCGGTCCGTCTGCCCGTCGGTCCGTCTGCCCGTCGGTCCGTCTGCCCGTCGGTCCGTCTGCCCGTCGGTCCGTCTGCCCGTCGGTCCGTCTGCCCGTCGGTCCGTCTGCCCGTCGGTCCGTCTGCCCGTCGGTCGTCGGTCTGCCCGTCGGTCCGTCTGCCCGTCGGTCCGTCTGCCCGTCGGTCCGTCTGCCCGTCGGTCCGTCTGCCCGTCGGTCCGTCTGCCCGTCGGTCCGTCTGCCCGTCGGTCCGTCTGCCCGTCGGTCCGTCTGCCCGTCGGTCCGTCTGCCCGTCGGTCCGTCTGCCCGTCCCGTCTGCCCGTCGTCGCCCGTCGGTCCGTCTGCCCGTCGGTCCGTCTCTGCCCGTCGGTCCGTCTGCCCGTCGGTCCGTCTGCCCGTCAGTCCGTCTGCCCGTCGGTCTGCCCGTCGGTCCGTCTGCCCGTCAGTCCGTCTGCCCGTCGGTCCGTCTGCCCGTCGGTCCGTCTGCCCGTCGGTCCGTCTGCCCGTCGGTCCGTCTGCCCGTCGGTCCGTCTGCCCGTCGGTCCGTCTGCCCGTCGGTCCGTCTGCCCGTCGGTCCGTCTGCCCGTCGGTCCGTCTGCCCGTCGGTCCGTCTGCCCGTCGGTCCGTCTGCCCGTCGGTCCGTCTGCCCGTCGGTCCGTCTGCCCGTCGGTCCGTCTGCCCGTCGGTCCGTCGGTCCGTCTGCCCGTCGGTCCGTCTGCCCGTCGGTCCGTCTGCCCGTCGGTCCGTCTGCCCGTCGGTCCGTCTGCCCGTCGGTCCGTCTGCCCGTCGGTCCGTCTGCCCGTCGGTCCGTCTGCCCGTCGGTCCGTCTGCCCGTCGGTCCGTCTGCCCGTCGGTCCGTCTGTTTAGAGTTAAGGGTATGTCTAAAGATTTAGAAGAGGAAACGAACATTTATTGAAATATGTTGAAGATTTGTTTAAAAAAATGGATGATAGAAAAAGTTACTACAGTGAACGAGTCCCTTTGAAAATGGGATTGTAATTCCTCAAAGTATTATCAATCTTTAATTGTTTATCAATATTTATTAAAAACAAGTAAAATGTAAAGAGAGGAGGAAGGCCTGATCGAGAGATTTTCTTCGGTGGAGGAAAAAGGATCTATGATACAGTTATTAACGTCATTGGACCGATATACAGTCAGGGTAGCCACATTCTGGGAAACAAGGAAAACTTGTAAAAATCAGAGATTTCATTGCTCTGAAAAATCAGGGAATGTGTAGAATAATCGTTTTTTAAGTTAGGGAAAATATTGGTACTATTACAGATTTTATTCCTTAAAAAATTGTCCAACAAATAGTGACTCAGTTTGTATTAGTTGTGTTAGTGTTCTTTATGACGCTGAAATCGGAGACTTGAGTAATTAGTATCAGGCTTTCTTCAATATATTTTTAGATAGTGTAAAATACGTTACGGATTTTAACAGTGGAAAAATACCTTGTGAAAAACCGGGAAATGTCAGGGAAATTTGTTTCAGGAATTGTCCACCGTTACTCCGATAGAACGTCATAAACCGAGGAGGTAACAGAGTTTAACTGTCTTATTTGTGTTATTAGCCGTGTCTCGTTAAATACTTTTCATAATTCCATCTTACAAGAAAAAATCATATAAATAAGAAATAATTTCTTGGATATTTTCACACGCAGACCTTACCTACTGAATATTTGCGGCGTTTGTTCTTGACGAACGGCTATTGCGATTGGCTTTTCCTTCTTGTTTGGTTGCGTTAACACCATTCATACCCCTCATTGTATTACCTACACAATGAGGGGGTATAAATAAAAAAAGGAGCATTTGCCATAGTTGCATGGAGTATCTCTACTTTATACATAGTATGGTGTCGTGTAAAATAGGTTACCAAGTGAGAGGTTGAAATCAAGAGAACAGATGTATGAACACCAGAGGTTGTTTAAAATATATTATGTGCTTACGAATAAAGAAGATGTTTGTTAACTAATGATCGGACATCAATAGTGAGCTGTAAACATTACATTCAAAGATAAGTATTAAATGTTTTTTTGTAACTTCAACAATTTACTCGCATTTTCTGAGCTCCGTAGCATATTAAATAGTTTTGAGAATATTCTAAACAACGACGAATTTTTCAATCGTGAGAATATAGTAGAACATATTCTCACCTCTGCATGAATAAAAACAGAGAATTTACTCTTTTCGTGTGCTTACCCTCAGATCCTTTTGAGAGTGGTCTTCAGGGGCCACACTTTCAAGAGTGAGGTTGCAACAACGTGAGGAACGACAGTCGTCATAAACGGCACCACCAGCGCGCACCCAAGACCAGTTAAAAAACACAGAAAGTTGTAATACAGCGCAAAATGGAACAAAATAGTATCAGTTGCAACGACATCGTAATATACTAAGAGAATATATTCTAAAAATATTTGTATTCATAAGAAGTTCAGCACATGCTTATTGGTCGGGGAATATACTCATACCAAATGTTTATCTCGTGAGAAGATATTCTGAGTAAATGCTTCTTTAGTAGTCATGCCACTCTTCATTACGAAAACGTCTTTACGTTTTCGAGTAATGCGAGTGAATTGAAAGATTCGGCCTTGAACATTTCTCTAGTTGGTTGCTCTTAACTTCATTTGGTTCCACTCGCAATGATTATTTGTTGTTTCTTTTTTAATTTCCTCCGCATTTAATCCTTCCGTGATGAGTTTGTTAATCATTCCCCTCTGTTTCCACTTTCTTGTTCTTTGTGTGCGAGAGTTGGTGCGTCAGACATCTTTCTGCGGCCCACGCAACCACTACATTCTTCCGCAGTATCTCCACCGTCTGCTTCGCCGTCAGTGTCGTTTAGGCGGGAGTATTTCGAGGGCGAGGTGTGAATGGTATTCGCGAACGCTATTTTCGCGCGCCGCGGGGAAGCAGCAGCCGGCGCAAATAAACGCGGCAGTCAGCGGCGGAGTTTATCAGCACTCGCCCCGCCCCGCCCCCTCCGCACTAACGCTCGTTACTCCCGCCCCGCCGCGCCCTGCCCCGCCGCGCCCCGCCGCGCCCCGCCGCGCCCGCCGCGCCCGCCCCGTCTCGTCCCGCCTCATTTCATGCCTCCCCATTCCCTCCCGTCCCATCTCGTCCAATCCCTCCCCTCCCCTCCGTCCCGCCCCGTCCCGCCACGTCCCGTCCCGCCACGTCTACCCTTGCCTCGTCCTGCAATACAGCGAGCGGAGGCGTAGAACTCGGCCCTACGTGGACTGGAGAACCGGTCGCCAAGTCCCACTGCCGCTCTGTGTCTTAGTCTCTCAACGCAATACGCGTACAGTTCGTAGTCTATTTTTTATTATGCTATGAGATGGTGCTTATCGCTGCAATTGTATGTTTCGCAATTCTTAAATTATACTTCTGAATAATTCTTAAATTTACCTAAAAAGATACTTGTACACAAATTACTTAAAAAAGATGCTTAATATCAATATCTTTCTTTCTAAAATGACGATGCCGTCAACGTTTTAGTTAGTTGTGTATGATAGAAATCTAGTCTGCACTTGAGAAGTTACAATAGGGATCGTTATGAATGACCTTGAACGTAATTGGTCTCTCCACTCTCGGCCAAGGCTAATGCTGGATGCAGGTGGAACATTCGTGACATTGGCATGCAAAAGGCAATCTGCGTGATGCTGTTGCCAAATTTTGCTGGTCGTAATTTTGTGCAAGAGCTATTTCTAACTTGTCGTGCAGTCTTAAAGGCGTAATCAGAATGGGAAGGTCGGTGAAGGAGAAGGAAAGTTATCGTAAAAGTTAATACCTGTAACTGAATAGAATACTTTATATATAGGGTTATGCTACCCTTTGTACTAATTTTTCAACATCTCCCCTTGTGTCTTTTTCATATTTTTCATTGGCCATTAAATTGATTATTACATTAATTGACCATTAAAAGAAGAGTATTTGATCTTCTTCTAAAATGAAAATGCCTCATTTTCTTAACGAGGTAAGGATTACTACCGTAATAAATACCTCAAAATAATAATTTTACTTTGTGGAGAATGGTTGAAAAGATGCCTTGCCAGGTTCTTCGTGCCGTAGATTATAAAATCACAGTCGTCATCGGTGACCGTCTCTATATTGATACGATTAGTCATGTGGTCTTCCAACAAAGTATGTCAGGCCGTAACTACGGTATAATATGAGACATTAACGAGGTGGTCACCAATATTTCAGCAGTTTCCAGTCATATGTTAATTTACGCATCTTGCTATAGTGCTCTGCGTATCGTCATTGATACTCCAAACAAATTTCGTTAGAGTAAGAAAGACTACAGAGTAAAGCCTAAATCCGATTGCCCTTCAACTGCCCTTGTTGAAAGGTCGAAGGTCGACTGTTTCTAAAATTACTCCTCTGTAATTAAGCCCTTTCCACTCCACGTTCATGGGAGCAAATTACTTGTTTCATCTAAATCTACTCCCTTTTTCTCTCGAGCATTATTAGCACTTCGCTTCTGCCCTTTAAAGATAATCGTTCCCCTCCCTTACCAGCTCTTTTTAATTTGTAACGTTATTCGCTGGGTCTTGTTGTTCTTGTGTTGAAAATCTGTTTCCTTTAAGGACTAATGATTTCATTTAAATAACTCATTATAAAATTGTTTACTAGTTTTGAAAGATCTTTGAATCTGGACGATAACTCTTTTATCATTTTCATAAATATGTAGGTAAAAGATTCGAATTCATTCTTTTCTGATCAATTACGTACATACATAGTATATTTATTGGAATATTTACAATAGTCCAGAAAATTAAGTAATCTTATGATGAAATAATTCCTATTTCTACGTTGTTCGTGTGGTATTTCTGTAATTTCTCACGCCCCTTAATAGGATAAATACTATTCAAATGCAAATCTAGAATTCCTAAAGATGTTGGTAATAGTATATACGTAATATATCGCAAATATGTTGAGTGTAGAAAAAGCATGTTACTGCATTTCTTGGTCAGTGTTATCAAAACAGTAACGTAAAGCAGTCATTGTATTTACAAACGTCTACTCGATGTCCCTAATTGCAGGTTATTAAACCGTCAGCTTCCGCGCGGAGGGAGCGCCGGGGCACGGGGTGTGGGGAGCCGAAGGTGTTTGTACACTTCACTGCTTTCTTCGTTGTCGCGTTATCCAGCGACTTAAAGGCCGTGTAATTGGGGCGTCGGTCAAATTAATCACAGAGGGGGGGGGGGGCAGAAGTAGAGGGTCAGTCGCCAGCGCCGCGAACGCCTCCCTCGGCAACCAGCCCAACCGATGAACGCGTGTCCGAGGACGCGAATAGACCTGCGTCATCCATCGCCACTACCGCGAGACGCCATCGCCACATCAATTCTCTGAGCCCCACCTCTGCCGTTTCCAACGCCGCCTTCCCGTTCCACCGTCACCTCCATATCTCCACCAGCCTGTTACATCTTCCTTTCTCCATCCCCGACAACACTATCCATCCGCCGCCGCCACGATCACCACCACCACCACCACCACCACCACCACCACCACCACCACCACCACCACCACCACCATCATCATCACCCACCTTTTTCCGCCTCCGCTTCCTCCTACCTGCGTGGATTTGTTCGGCTGCGACGTCAATGGCAGTAGTTCTGCAGGTTGCAGCCGAGGATATTGAATCTAAATAGGCCTGCGGGGATGTTGGGTTCTCATAGAAAAAAAATCTTCTGCCATAATAAGTCTATGGTCCTTGCTGGAGTGGCTCGATTCTCAGGGCAACTTGAGTCTACATTGAGAGGAGTGGTCGCATTTTGTGAAAGAAAAGTGCGAAGTTTTGTATTTTGTATCTGCTCCACTTATTTATTATTCAGAGTATTTAAATTACTTTAGTGTAAATAGTACTTGGTTTCCAGAGCATATGGACTTCTCGAGTGTTCCAAAACGAGGAGAACGTGCTCCGTGCGTTGTGGTATCAGGGACCTTCTTCTAAGGGGAATTAGGGTCTCAGTTCTCTCAGGAAACTAACTTCCGGACCATATGTTAAGCAGTTTTTGGTTCATTGATGTTTCCCAGCTAGTCAACTGATGTGGCCATTAATCCACAGCCTTTGGGGTAATGAATGTTTAGTCGGCATGATGTGGCGGTATTTTTCCATTGTAGGATGGTGAGTTCCGGAGCCAACCTACACGTCGGTTTGCGAGGAATTTCCTTCTTCAGGAATCTCCTTGAGTGGGGCACCACCCCAGCCGGGACAAAGTGTAAGCTCCCGACTGATATCCCGACATGGGATAATGTAGCGCATGCAAGTGTACGTGTGTGTGAGGGGAGAGTATAAGACAAGGGAGAGGAAGGAAAGATCGCGCGCGGTCTGCGACCTGTTCGTTAAGGTACTGGAATCAGGGAAAAACCACCGTTCAGAGGAGCGGGCCGCTAGAATTCTCCTCCACACAGCGCTTGAATTCGACCGAGCTATGTAGCTATAGTCGATAATACGCCAACGGCGAGATTCGAACATAGCACCTCCCTGTCAAGTGTGGCTGCAGAGGGCGACAATTCTGTCTCTGAACTCAACTCAACCGGTGCAGTGTTACCGTAGGCCTCGGAGGTTGACAAGGGAAATTCACGTCTCGTCCTGGCTGTGTGGCGGACAGTCCTCGTAGCCCAGTCATTATAGGTTGTTAGTTCTAAAATAATGGTATCCAAGATTTTTCTTTTTTTAGTCGCTTTAAACAACATATTAAAAATAGAGAACGCTATAACCGGCCTAAAAATTATTGAAGGTCAAAGGTCACAAAAATAAGTTTATTGCAAATATCTCGTTTTTTATGGCTGAGAGGTTAATTGCGGTTAATACAAGAAAGAAAATTTACGTAATTATCTGCAAAATAGGTTCTATTAATTTTTCACGTACGACAAACCGTTTTAACGTAAACGAGCGGCGAATCTTCCGTTCAAAAAATCTTTGATACGATTGTTTTTAGAAGTGAAGGCCTTTCTCGGGCTGCCCCGTTGGCCGGGCGGGCGACGTGTGTGCTCCCGTGGCGCCCTTGGCCCTGCCCGCCGTGCCGCGCCGCCACGCGGTGTGTGCATGTGCGGCGCGGACAGCTGCCTGACGCCTGCCAGGCTTCCGTCACGCGACCAACCCGAATTCTGAATAGAACGGCGATGGCTTGACTTATTAATAGCAGAGTCTCCAGACATCAGGCTTGATCTTCCGCCTCACCGCTCGTTTCGTAATCGCGGGAGGGGAAAATGGTCACGGAATTGGGTCTACAGAAGAGGTGTGAGTGGAAGAATGTAAAATATAAAAATTGCTGTAAAAAAGGATTCTTTGCGATTGTCATACTTTCTTTTTAAGGTATAGCTGATTCCCAATATTTTCTTTAATCAGTGGACTATGCTAATAAACACTTCTTGAAATTCGGACCTAAATGAAATGCGTGAACTTCGTATACTTGCAATTAGGAATCCCTTGTTTCTGTATGTGTATGTGCATGTGTGCATATGTGTGTGCGTGCGTTTGTGCGTTGTTTTAATAATTTGTGTTCACAGCTTCACGAAGGTAGTAAGAATTACTAAGTATGAAAAGAATATAGGTTAACCACAACGTCATTGTAACCAGCATAGTTTTTTTTCTTTCTTTTTTTTCTTTTTTTAAGGAAGGGAAACTATTAACATTTTGCTTTATATCTTAAGATGAAGATTGAATGTTTTTGAGATCCCACTTCATATCGGAGAAACGGCATTTTTTACACAAAATTTGGTAGCATGATGGAGAAACGTCTTAAGACGACGTTGATAGATAAAACTAGAGAAAAACAGAAATTACTTCGAAAAAAAAAACAAAAAACTCTTCACTCACTTTAAAGTAAGCCCAATTGATACCTGGTGAAACGGTGGACGAAACTTGATGAGGAAATTGAAAGTGTGTTCCAACTTGTAAATCTAAACTGGAGCATAGGCGTGCGCAGTCTAAAAGGTATCCACATTTCTGGAGCCCTTCTATTATGTCATTGTTGGTCAACATTATTTTACTAGTAAATAAATAATATCATGTAAGGAGAAAGATAGAAATTTAACGACACATATTAATAAAATGGATTTGGTGTTGAACCATTTCCAGAATTGCCAGATGGTTGGGAGAATCTTCTCCCCAAATGTCATACATCAGTTCACCAATAGTCTGCTTAAAAAGAAGGAAAAATGAGGAAAAGGTCGTGTCATGGCCACGGCCCCCCTCCCACCCGGCTTGCGCGGGCGCCCATGTGTTGTCGGTTTCGCGTGGCGGCGCCGCGGCGCCTGGGCGAAGGCTGCGGGGCGCCGCGAGGCCACCTTGAGGAGCTCCAGCGCGCGGGCGCCCTCGCTCACCTTCATTCACGGGCCGCTGCGGCCGGCTTTTGTTTTTGCGGCGCGCCGGCTATTTCGGGATGGCTGCTGCAGCTGCTGCTGCGGTCGCGCGCGGCTATCCGGGATGTCCGGACGTCGAGCCCCGGCGCGGAGCGGCGCGGCCGGTCGGGCAGGTTTTTCCGGTTTGCCGCCGTCGGGGCCCGCGCTCAGTTCCTTCTCAGCCTCTCTGCCCCCGCTCGCTGGGACTGCGTGCTCCACCCGCTGACTCACATGGCTATATAACGTCTTTGCCCGGCAAACATAGTGCAGTTCAGATTGATCAGAAAGGTCAGCATGATTGGGGGCTGATAGAAAGGTGGATTGAACTTTTTTTCACTTATTTTTGCCGGCGTATTGGGATCAACTTTTTGTTTGAACTTTAACATCCTACTAGAGCTTGAAGGATCTAATGACCCAATGATAAACATTCGCTCATATACTTTTGACGAAACTGAATTGTATTATATTTCATTGTTCAGATATAAGAAGAGGCTTTTGAAATGTGACTTTACTCGTAAAAGTTCGAAGACCATTCAAACAATAGACAATGAAGAAAAATATCTAATGTTATGCATTTCCTTGACCATCAATGTTATATACAGTATGTTCTAAAAAATCTTCATGGTCTGCTTTAAAAAAAACAACTTTCATTACATTTTTAATTCATGAGCATATTTTCAAATTTCATCACGAATTATAAATTAGGACCTCCACTACTGTCTGAACATATACAGCCAAATCTCGATTACTTGAAGTTGTTTTTGTCGAAGAAATTTTCCATTCCTGGTCGCGTTATACATATTCAAGTGTAATACTGTCTCGTTAAGTCTAAATTTGATTCCTGGAATTTCTCGATAACTCGAAAAAATATCTTCCCCTAAGTGAAAAAATCATACTTTTAATCCCATGAAACTGACACATTGTATTCACGTCTCGAAATCCAAGCCCTCCGAGACATTACCCAGGAAACACTGAGTGGATGCAGTAGAGAATTCAAGTTTTGAATCCCAAAGAAAAAGAACGAAATGTTCAAGTAACCAGCAGGTGGAAGAAGCGTTATTGCTGAGGGTGATGTGTGCTAGAGACAAGAACATTCCAATTCAGGGTTCATTAATTAAGGAAAAGTCTTTTCTAGCCAGTACAGGTTGGCTAGAAAACTTCACACACCGGAATGGAATTGTTCAGAAAATTATAACTGGTGAGAGTGCAAGTGACTGCGAAAACTATCAACGACATATCCAGCCTGGATTGCTAGAGACCTACAAATCAGATGTGTTTAATGCTGACAAAACCGAAGTAATTTTCAAATGCTTGCTTGAAAAAACATTAACGTTTAAGGGTGAAAAATGTCAAGGTGATAAGAGAAGTAAAGATACGATAACAGTGATCGTTTCAGCGAATATGACAGGAACTGAAAAGTTGAAGCTCTGGGTGATCGGTGAATCAGCAAAGCGTAGATGATTTCAGGAGTGAAATCCCTGTCGGTAGAATACAAACACAAGAAGTCGTGAAAAAAAGTTATATTTTTGAATCTTGGCTAATGAGTGTGGGCAAAGAATTCCAAAGAGAGATTAGGAAAATCATTATCTTCGTCGACAATTGTCCCGCCCACCCCAAATACACTGAGTACTTAAAAACAGTTCGACTTATTCACTTCCCACCAAATATGCCTTCAAAACTGCAGCCTGTAGATCAAGATGTCCTTAAAAACCTGAAGCATTTCTACAGGAAAAGCTGTCTCGAAAGAATATGAAGTAAATTTAAATTTACATAACACTATTATGTTGCTGCCTAAATCGTGGTCAGACGTGAAATCAGAAACAATCGCAAACTGTTTCCCGAAAATCCGGTTTTTGTCTACGTGACTTGCTGCGTGAAGAAGAGAATTTCTACCCCTGACGAGTGGCAAGAGTTTACAAATTTGGTATGATGCAAAAACGACTACATTTTCATTAATCTCCACGCAGAATCACCGTATCACGGTATCGGACCGTCATACAGACAGAAATTTTAGATTCCACGAGAGTAGTAGAATAGGGACTTGTCAGAGGAAAAAGAAATAGGAGGGGCGCAGGATTCCATGATTCTAAACCGCTACCTGCTCTACAAGCTCCTGAAGGGTTGGGATACTTTTCGGCAATATGTTCAGGGTCGGATTTCAGTTGGCGAGGACATATTTAGTGCAGTGTATTTACTAGAAAATGTTGTGGACCATAGACGAATGCAAAAAAACACAGAAAAAATCGCTGACTTTTTTGGTCTCTAAATTCTTGAATTCAAAACCTCATCAGTACCCAGGTAGGGCTGATTTAAATAGTTATTTTTAAAATCATTGATTATCTTTGATTTGTTTCACAAAATTTTGTATCTGAGAATAAATGCTTCTTATATAAGTAATGAACGTCAATTTTATGATTTAATGATTGTATTTAACCGCATCTATTTAAAACAGTTCATGTTTTTTAAAGAAAGTATTATTTTGATATCTCGAATTCTTGATAAGCCGAAGAAATAATTCATTCCGGAGACGCTTCGAGATATCGAAGTATGACTGTATTTTTTCTTTTTTGCTTTGCTCTATCATTCTTAATCGAGAATCAAGCATGTGTTTATCCATCCGCTGCTCACGGCTAGATGTTCCTGACCATCGTTCGAGACAAGCCAGAGGTCAATCTACTCATCTCGGGCTGCTGCTAGAGATATGACATTTTTTGTGTCGTTCTATTGTAATTAAAAAAGCTCATATTAATAAAGATGAAAATACTTTAAGAACTGTCGCCAGAAACTTCAAAAATAAACACACTAAGCTAGTGATGCAATATTAAGACAATATATTCTAATTTCTAAGCCAATTAGTTGGAATTGAAAATTTCATGTTCTGTGGCGAAGATACATGTCTAAGGGCAGAAATTTCGAACAAGTGAATGATGAAATATATTCCAAAGACGAATTCTGAAGAGTTGTGTGGTGCGTTTTGAATTCAGGTATTTGAGTAAGTTAAAACAATCTCGAGGGGGACAACTAGAAATTTCGAATAATTATTTCCATACCTGGATTTATGCCTAAAAGTTTCTTGCAGGGTCTCGAATATTGGGGCCGAAAAGGAGGAGGAGTTGGTTTCCTCGCATCAGTGAGTGGGCGAGGCTCGATTGTACTCCCCGTGAAAGACATTACACACACCCCACGCCTCTGGTACTAACACAGTGGTAGTCGCTAAAGCAACACGAAACGTCTCATTTAGGTCGACTCTCTAGCGCGAACCACTAGCTTCAAACAGGTTTTTAAGACGCATTTCTTGTGGTTATCGTGGAGCGAAAGATTTCTTGTCAGTGATTTCAGCATCAAGTTTGTAATTTGATGTGACTTGTTTGAATTTGCTAAGAATTAATGAAATGAACAGCTCTAATTAGAGTGAATGAAATAATTTGTCGGAGTTCTTGTAGAAGTCAGTTGTATGAGGAGTGTAAAATCAACTTGTTACTTTGTTCCTGTGGAAGACCAGTCTTATAAAGCTGAAATGCAACAGTTTTAGTGTGAAACTTTCTGGTTTATCATTTCACATTTAACAAACATTAAAAAAACAAACTATACGTGCAGCTACCAACAATCGTTAGAAATGTTTATAATTGTTTTAATTCCTATTAACTAGTACGGGAAAGTTTGTGCGCTGCAGTAGAATCGGCAGTATTGATTAAACTGACACTACAGAGTAAAAGGCTCTGTTCCAATAATAGCAAGTTGTAGGCATTTGCAGTCGCTTACGAAAAGTCAGCTTTGTCCAAGGGAAATGAAGTGTTTCTTTAGGAAGACCGAAAGGGCCGTAGTAGATCTTAAGGGCCGTAATTCTTACATTTTTTGTACTGCTGACGCTGCACGTGAAGATGGTGATCTGTGTCGCGTTCAAGTCGAGTTGTCTATTGTTTCCAAGTTCGAGGGTTCGATTCCCGGTGGAAAGTGATGGATTTTTCGGATGCGAAAACATTACCTACCAGTTTGATGATTACATGTGATCTAAAAGAACCGTTGGAATCCACTTAGGCTCCTCAGCAAAGTTTACTCGGCAGAATAATCATCCAAAGAGTTGTGGTTGATTGATTGATTGTTAGATTGTTAGTGATTCCTGGCGTTAGAGATGGTCATTAGTTCCGTACCTTTTTTTTTGCTCGAGTGGTGGCGGTGGTCTTCCCCTGGTGTATGGCGAAGTTGTGGTTGAGATCTAGTGTTACCAACACCGAACGTGGAAATCTGCTAAGTAGGTGAAAGCCTTTCCATTCGTCACCATATCAAAAGGGTTCCATTCTTTAGTACGCAGATGCTTTGCTGCATATGGTAGAGAGTGGGATTTACGCATGCGAGTTCTCGCATGCTTACGTTAGTCATAAATAATACATTTACTTCAAATGAAGGAAAAATACGTGTACTTCAAATTAGGCCAAAGATATTACCGTTGCAATATCACTAGATTTGAGCTAGAGTTAACTTAGTTTTAACTAGTGTACTTGACAAAGCCCTCTCACCTCCTGAAGCCACAAGCCAGTGGCGCTGTATTCCATTCGGAAAATGAACTCCGGCCTCCACATGGCAACTGTACAGGAGACCGTAGGGAGCGTCGCTCCGCTGCTGCGTCTAGCGCCGCGTGGGCGTGGGCGACGGTGGCAGAGGCGGTTGCGTAGGAGGCTAGCAGAGTAGATGATGAGAGGACGGTGACAGCGTCATTGATGGAGGCAGGGACAGCCCCGGCACGGAAAGCAGCGGGGGTGGGGAGCGGTAGCAGCGGGAGCTGCTGTGGCGGCGGCGCGATGGTGCGGTGTAGGCGAGGACAGTGTTGGCGGTGATTGCTGTGCAGGTGAGGATGAAGACAGAGGCGGAGGCGGTGGCTTTAGCTGTGGCGTTGGCGTGCGTTGGCTGCGCGCCGCCTCGCTGTGCGTGTGCTGGCGGTGGGAGTGGCGCCCCGCCGGCGCCGTCGACGCCACGCAACGCTTATCTTCCGAACGCAGCGCCGCGGTTAAGCATTTCAGCCAGCAACTTGGCTCTCGGTCGATACTACCTATTCCCTTGTATTCTGCCGCTTCGGGACACAAACTCTGTCTTTTTAAGTGGACTAGACAATGGTTTTCAGACTTTTATCGTCAAGACGAAGTCTTAAGAAAGCTGTAAAAGCATATTATTAGAATGGTTCGCACTAAGTTTAATAGTTAAATCTGAAGTTATTGGGCAATAGAGAAATTAAATACAACGACGTCGTGAAATGGTGAGCACTCGTAGCATTCCGTACATTGCGACATAAAAAAAAGTCCTCTTTCCACGAACGCGGTCTTAAACCATGAGATGCGTCCCTTGATTCAATATCATTTGAACATATTCGAATGTAAATGCATACTACTCATGACGGGAAATGTGAATGGTGTAGAATACAAAGTGCAAACTTCAATAAGCAGGCGTGGTCCGAACCTGTGCTAAATATATCTAGGGCGCAAGGTACGCAGTATAATAATAATAATAATAATAATAATAATAATAATAATAATAATAGTTGAATGTGGCATCGCCGACGCTGTGAACTGTTTAGAGTATTTTCATTTGATCAAAAGTTCTTTCATACTTCATTCAAATATGCTCTTACAGTATCTGGCATTGAACTTACGAATGAATCGTAGTAGCTGATAATGCTATACTCCCCTTCAAATATTCCCAACACCCAATGGCCGTGCCTGTTACCTCTATACGAGATGTGGTAAAAATGCAATTTCAAAATTATAATCGCCGTAGAAAATACAGGTATTGATTATGTGAATAGTTAGTTTAGTTCAGCTAAATTTTTTTACGATTTTCGCTGATATGCTCAATTATACACAATCACCTGTAAGCTGTTCTTCTGGTTTATTCTCCATTTCTAATACAAGTTCCTCCATTAGTTCCGAAAATTCTGTAGCTAAATCTTCTGCAACTACGTTTGATTCTTCCCCGGATTTGCTTAACAGTTGCGTATTTTTCTTCCCTAATTTTTGAAAAGATTAAAACAGTCTAATTTGTGTTCACTTCTACTTCTGCAATTGTTCTATTAATCGTTTTGAATGC
>BLKR01016712.1:0-21691 GCA_011170035.1 Teleogryllus occipitalis | reverse complement strand
GAGTATAGATAAACGTTACTACGTTTTAATAACCACCGTAAAAATAATATAAATCATATTTCAAATTATAAAAAAGGATGGGAATAAATTTTGGAAGACGTAAATGTAAATTACAAACATTACATGCTGCAACTCTTACTTCACCAGTAATATGAGTATGATCAACCATATTTTCAATCCACGTTCTTCAAAATTTCTATTACACATATGACACGATGTAGCCATTTCATAATAAGTTTTAGTTATTTCTATTGTCCACCGTAATTTAATCTTTAGTTGTAATTATTTATCAGTATAATGTTTACCTAATCTCACAAGTTCTTCCTTAAATCCATGCAATCCATTCCAATTCCAAATATTAATTCATCAATATTTTCACTTCCCTTTAAATATATTCTAACTCGTCCTGCATCAAAATCATCTTCATCGCCCACTAAATCAGATGTAAAACAAAAACTATTAGGTTGATGTTCGTGAATATATTATGATCTCATAAATTTTTGTTGACGTTTCTTTAATGTACATTCAAAATCACACTATACGACATAAGGATGAAATTGTACGACGTAAGGATATATATATATATATATATATATATATATATATATATATATATATATATATATATATATTGTGACGTTCGTGGCCTGGCCACAAACTTACACGGCACCCACACATCTTCGACGGTGACGGAGTGATTAATAACATCGGAAGAGCAGCACGGAAGAGAAAAGGCGCGACCTGTCGGTGGCGGCCAGAAGTAGCGGCGGGGTAATTTCGACGGAGGGGCGGCGCGCATAGGGGTTCTATGATGTCAGGGCCTCATTTATACAGCGGAGCGGCGAAAAACTGCCTTCGTCTCTGTTAATCCGACGACACGGGCGAAAGCACTAGTTCTATGAGTCTGGTAGCGTAGGCGAACGCGTAAGTTCTCTACGAATTTGGTAGGGAAAGTGAATAATTGAGTGGTGTGAGCGTGGAGGATTAGTTGGTATAGGAATGTGATTGCAATACGAACATTTTGGTAATCCGCTGCAAGCTCGTTAGAAAGAAAGCGGTCAGAGCGAAGTAAGAACAGTAAACGTATTTTTCCAAGAGTGCTTATTTCGTGCAGAGGACAGTTTTGTGAAATCCAGTGGAGACTGCGTGTATTAGCGCTGCAGCCATCCGAAGTGCAGCTGCGACGCCCAGTGTAGTAACGCAAAGATCCGATTTTGCGACGCGCCAGAGACTTGGAGCGCAGGCATACACGTTCGTGGCGAGGACGAAAAAAAGAGAAGAGGGGAGCCGGGAGCGGATGAAGCGTACGAGAGAAGGGCCTGGTTTGACCGATCGCGTGACGGACGGGCGAAGCGAACGAGAGAAGGGCCTGGTTTGACCGAACGCGTGACGGACAGGTGAAGCGTACGAGAGAAGCTGGAGTGACGTCGCTGCGACACCGGGCAGCGGGAGTGCCAAGGTCGCCTTCGAGCGAACTGGAGAGCGCCGTAAAGGTAACCGAACTTGCGACTTTTCGTGCGAAGATTGGTGCGGACCAGAAAGTGGATAACGGCAAATTTGCGTGGTAGTTCATGTGAGAAACTCCCTAAATTCAGTATAGAAAGACTGTCACCTTTTAAACAAATTCGTGAAGGTTTAAATTCTGCTAAAAGTATGCCTTGTTTGATTTTGCCAAAGGCCAAAACCTTGTACAATTTTACGGCAATGTTATGTAACTAACTGGCTTCATTCTGTGTTATTGGGGAAAGATTAAGTTGTTCCACTATTGGATGAATGTGTATATTCTTTTTTATGATTTAAATTGTACGTATTATAGTAGATTTCCATGTTATTTGTTACATTACTTTCTCATACCCCAAAAGATCCTGCCCCCCGAAATCTTTAAGCGCGAAAGAGCATTCTATCAGGGCGTTTTCACGAGTGGAGGCGTTACAATATATATATATATATATATATATATATATATATATATATATATATATATATATAATAGGGTGTCCTTTATATGGCAAAAAAAAATTTTTTTGGTCAGAATTTCGAAACGCATACCCTCTACTTTGTTTATAAATGCCAAAACGTACTTAAATATGAAATTTCATATTTGTAGCATGATTGCAACTCGTGCCTACCGAGCTCTAAAGTTTAATAAAAAATGGTGTTTTGGCCTAACATTTTGGTTGATCCAAAATTAATTAAAATGCAACAAATAAAGGAAATATGAGTAAAAATAAAATAAGATCAACATAAACTTTTATTTAAATACAAATTATAATAATAATTAATTAGGGTAACTTCTCTTTAGCGTAGTTTTTTACAGTCTGGACACAGATTTCTATGTTCCTGAACACAACGCAACAAAAATTGTTTTTTTTAATAACCATATGCGACTTTAAATAAATCAAATCAATCAATCAAAAACTGTTTTTGCTCTTCATCAGCCGTGATAAGTCCATTAAAATCTTGCATTAATTTAACAGCTCTTTCAGCAGTGTCATTTACGACCTTGCCCATTGCACGTGGAGTTCCTCAAGGATCGATTTTAGGCCCTATTCTGTTCCTACTTTACGTAAACGATATGCCCTCGACGATTCGAAATGGAAGAACGGTTCTCTTTGCAGATGACACGAACATCCTTTGCAATAAAGAAACCGTAAATAGTACAATATCAGAAGTTTCAAATTGGTTCCGAAATAACAAATTAATAGTAAACGAAAAGAAAACGGTTTTAATGCAGTTTTCCATTTCAAATAAACAATTCTGTGCTCCATTGAAAATGAACAGTGTACCATTGACTGATGTTAAGGCAACAAAATTTTTAGGTCTCTCAATTCAGTCAAACCTTAAATGGAACGTCCATTTAAATGAATTGAACACAAAATTAAGTTCATTATGCTACGCGTTCAGAATTCTTTCAAATTCAGTCAGCCTTCATACTGCTCGTTGTGTATATTTCGCGAATGTTCATTCCCGCCTGAGGTATGGCATAATATTCTGGGGAAATACATCTTATAGCTCCCAGACTTTTAGATTACAAAAACGAATTGTACGAACAATAACCAAATCCCACCCACGTGATTCATGTAAGCCTCTCTTCATTAATCTAGGAATTTTACCATTACCTTGTCTGTTTATTTACGAATCAGTTGTTTTTGTCAAAAATGACTTGCTTAAGGGCGGGAATATATTTTCAGAAAATGCCGATGTCTATTACTATAACACTCGACGTAGAAATCATATTCATCAGGTCAACAGCTCAATACAAAAAATTCACATACAATACATGTACATTATTTTACAACACTTTGCCAGACGACATTAAACGATTAAATTCGATAGAAAAGTTTAAATCCCAAGTGAAATCGTTTCTGCTGCATAACTGTTTCTATACAATTAGAGACTATACTGAGCATCACAAGAAAAGTAACATTAATTTTAACAATGATACATAATGCATTAATTACCATTTGGACTGTATAAATGAGTATAAACAACCCTGTAACAACTATTGTAACACAGCTTCCGGGTCAATGACCCCCATCTCGATCAGGTTTTTCGTCCAGTTTCCCTGATCCATTGAGCAAATGCTGAGATGGCCCCTTGTTTTGCTTCTGGACATAAATGTAACTTCATTTTCTGTGCACGTCTTCTAGAATTCAGTGGGAAATACAATTATTCAAATTATCGTTTCCATGTTGTCGCGGCAGGAAGTATTCCGAAGGACAACATGGATAAGAGCCAACATTTATTGCTTATTTATCCTTGAAAATAGATTTTATTGCATGGGAGTTTTTTTTAATTTAAGTAGTATATGACTTAGTGTAGGGATCACAGAATTTTGAAAATGTGCACACAATTTTAATAGCACACAATTTAAATTTAATAGTAAACGAAAAGAAAACGGTTTTAATGCAGTTTTAATGCAGTTTTCCATTTCAAATAAACAATTCTGTGCTCCATTAAAAATGAACAGTGTACCATTGACTCATGTTAATGCAACAAAATTTTTAGGTCTCTCAATTCAGTCAAACCTTAAATGGAACGTCCATTTAAATGAATTGAACACAAAATTAAGTTCATTATGCTACGCTTTCAGAATTCTTGCAAATTCAGTCAGCCTTCATACTGCTCGTTGTGTATACTTCACGAATGTTCATTCCCGCCTGAGATATGGCATAATATTCTGGGGAAATACATCTTATAGCTCCCAGACTTTTAGATTACAAAAACGAATTGTACGAATAATAACCAAATCCCACCCATGTGATTCTTGTAAGCCTATCTTCATTAATCTAGGAATTCTACCATTACCGTGTCTTTTTATTTACGAATCAGTGGTTTTGTAAAAAATGACTTGCTTAAGGGCGGGAATATATTTTCAGAAAATGCCGAAGTCTATTACTATAACACTCGACGTAGAAATCATATTCATCAGGTGACAGTATCAACAGCTCATTACAAAAATTCACATACAATACATGTACATTATTTTACAACACTTTGCCAGATGACATTAAACGATTAAATTCGATAGAAAAGTTAAAATCCCAAGTGAAATCGTTTCTGCTGCATAACTGTTTCTATACAATTAGAGACTATACTGAGCATCACAAGAAAAGTAACATTAATTTTAACAATGATACATAATGCATTAATTACCATTTTGACTGTATAAATGAGTATAAACAACCTGTAACAACTATTGTAACACAGCTTCCGGGTCAATGACCCCCATCTCGATCAGGTTTTTCGTCCAGTTTCCCTGATCCATTGAGCAAATGCTGAGATGGCCCTTGTTTTGCTTCTGGACATAAATGTAACTTCATTTTCTGTGCACGCCTTCTAGAATTCAGTGGGAAATACAATTATTCAAATTATCGTTTCCACGTTGTCGCGGCAGGAAGTAATAAGAGCCAAAATTTATTGCTTATTTATCCTTGAAAATAGATTTTATTACATGGGAGTTTTTTTGTTTTTTTTCTCCTTTCAAAATTCAAAATTTATTGCTTATTTATCCTTGAAAATCGATTTTATTACATGGGAGTTTTTTTGTTTTTTTTCTCCCTTTCAAAATTCAAAATTTATTGCTTATTTATGCTTGAAAATCGATTTTATTACATGGGAGTTTTTTTGTTTTTTTTTCTCCCTTTCAAAATTCAAAACTTAAGTAGTATAGGATTTAGTGTAGGGATCACAGAATTTTGAAAATGTGCACACAATTCACTTTTCCCCATAGCCCGTCATACGCAGTTTTTAACTGTTTTTTGACGTAAATAAATAAATAAATAAATAAATTCATTTTTCCCCATAGCACGTCATACGCAGTTTGAACTGTTTTTTGACGTTAAATAAATAAATAAATAAATAAAGCCCTTCAAACGACTTATTTGTCTTCTAGCTTCCAAAAAAGTGGGATTGTCACCTCAAGAAGATACATCTTCCCGAAGAAAACTGTCGCGATCTGCAGTCGAGATAGAAATTGTTTGCTTCTTTGAGTCACAAAATCATCCAGCGTCATATCTGAAAGAAAGAAAAAAAACAGTTCAAATAAGCAAAAACTAAGCCACGAAACTTTGAAAAAAGAAATAAGAAAATATTAAGCTTACTAAACAAATTTTGCGTAATTTCTTCCTTCGATGGGATATAGCGTTTAGCGGAATTTGAACTTTCGTCTCTGTTTAAATTATTAATAATTTTTGTCTTGGTTTTGGAATCAACTTCTTCATCAAAGAGTGATAACATGACTGTTTCTTCACACAAATACCATAAATGATGAACAAACTTGCTTATGGATGCCTTGGAACTTATCGCGTCTACTTTTTCATATTCTTTTAGAGCTTTCAAAAAGCACAAGTCTTGGTTAGGTGCTTCAATTGCCACTGTGCATTCGAGCCAAGGTTTAGTATACAGGGTGACGATAAATAAGCAAACATCTTGTAGAGCATTTTTGTCCTTTGCAGTAATTTTAAGTTGCGATTGAAGCAAACATATTTTTATAGAATATATCGCCCTAGCCATCCATCGCGCTTGATGCAAAGCTCCGGGGGGCTTGAGTTTTAGTTTATTCTCTGTATCTCCTCGTAAGAACACAACGCATAGTTCAACCAATTCGCGGTAATCGTCTCTAATAAAAGGTTTTTCCAGTTCAGTCTTATAAAAAGTTAACAAAGATGTAATGTTTGTCTCAACAATATATGCTTTAACGAAATTCAGAGGTGGCTCAATGTTATCGGTGTTAATATTTTTCCAATTATCTCTTAACTTTTTGAAAATTGGAATATCTGGGCTACTTGTAATTTGCTTTACCTTGGTTTCAAAAACAACTTTAAGGACCAACTCATAAATATGATGAAGACAAGCAAAAAGCAGCAATTCCATTTCTAAAGCCTGCTCCAAAATAGCACAAGCTCCACTGAAACGGCCAGTATTTGAAGCTGTTGTATCACAGCACATTATCTGTACTTTATCATGGAGGTTCCAGTCAAAGAGTGCAGTTGAAATGGCTTTAGCTTGATGTTTTCTGGAAGAACTCTCTAATTTTGGTACTGCAAGAAGCTGTTCTCTATCGTCAAATGAAGCAATAATTGGCAAGCGTTCTTCTTTTGAACTTCGTACATCCAATTCAGGTAATAGTTTTCCATCCCAATGGACTGTGACTACGTCAGGCAAATTATTCTGGAAGTCAGTTTTTATTGCTTCTGCCCTGGATTTTCTCGCCTGAGTGCGAATTCGCTGAATCGAGGATTTGTTAATAGGGAAATCATCGCTGTTCAGACCAAGCGCTTCTACAACCGCATGGAGAATGTTAACTGAGTCCCTTATGCTTAATTGGCATCGATCTAAAGCTGCTACCAGTTTAGGAGTTATGAAGCTTTTCGTGCCTCTTTTAGAACTTTTTTCAGTGCAAGGAATCTGAGTACTAAGTTCAGAGTTCGAAATCTGTTCCTCATCCGAATTCTCAAGACATTCCAAGCTATCTATCGAAGTAGATGCAACAGACAATAACTCTCTTTGTTTTACCTTTCTTCCCTCTTCTTCCAATCGTCTTTGCCTAACTCGTTCTTCTTTCTTCGCCAATTTTTTGTCAATTCCACCTAAGCATCCCGGTCAACCTGGCTCTCTCTGTTTCCTTAAAAATTCTTTGTCTTCCTCTATCTTCATTCTGTCAAAGGCATCAGCATGTGCAATATCAAATAAGTTATCAAGGTCTTTTACAAAATTATTTTCACCGTTCTTGAACGTCACCTGAGTTTTCTTACAGTTTTTTTGCAGCTCCCTCCAAACATAATATAAATCAACAAGTTTCTTCACGCAGTTAGGAATTGCCTTCGTAGAAATTCTGGCTTTTTCCCAAAATATAATGCACTCTCTTATAACAAGATTCGCACTTTCACTAACAGTCAGCTTGACTTCACGAATATTGTAAAATAAAACGGTGAGAACTTGTCGATTAGATGGTAATTTTGCACCTTATCGGACTGCCAAGCCACTAGATAGGTGGCTTGGCAGTCCGATAAGGTAAATATTTTGTTTATCACTTCGTAATACCACAGACATCTTCACACAATAAACAACAACGCACCAATAATGTTAGAAATCACGTATGAAATGACAATTGAAACTCGCTGTAACAAGTCACAGCGCTGCACCCGCGCAACTTGTATGGAGAAGTTAAAAACTCAAGTCGGCACGGGTTATCGTTTATAAATCGGGCTAATATTTATTTCTAGACTATATTAGGTTAATACGAAAGTTTTTAGAAGGTATGCGTAAAAATATATTGAAATTGAAATTTAAGGGACACCCATATATATATATATATATATATATATATATATATATATATATATATATATATATATATATATATAACAATCTAAGATCCCCACGAACAATTTAGATGCAAAGAATAAACATAACAAGGAATGGCATGAGTAGGAGATGGAAAAACAGAAGAAAGCGGTGTCGCGCACTAATAATTTTTTTATAAATTAAAGAAGACGCGACAAAATCCCGATTTGGACAGTACGAATCAATAGCATTCATTTAGAGGAACATTTCAAAAGTTATTCGAAGCAAATCGCATCAGGGGTTTAAAAGATATGAGTGATTTTGAAAGTACACTTTTGACGATATAACTAGAAATTTTTACAGCCATTGTTATCATAAGAAAGGTAATATAAAGAAGCGGTTTTTCCTAAAAATTAAGAGAACGCGTAAAGCGATTGAAATGAAACTTCCAGGATTAACAAAGGAAATCACGCGGAAAATTATGACGTTACTCGCAACTCTGAAAAATATCGAGGAGCTGCAGTAGAGATGCCAATTGAAATTGTATATTTGGAATTTTACGAGAGAACAATGATGCGTCGCGCTGACGTCACAACTACGTCAAGGCGCTGAGCGACGGAAATTAAGCAATTTTGGCGTTAATAAACATTAGGAAATCGTAAAAGAAATAGTAATAAGATGTAAATTGATAATTAAAAGTAGTAATAAAGAGAACTAGCCGGGAAAGGACAGAATTAAGTGAAATGGTATGATGTTTTTGGTAAAGACACGTAAGCGATCGGTAAATGTTCCAGAAAAAAAGTTGAAGACACAACGCAACAATGCCCAGGGGGATTGTGTGTAGCGAGCTCGAAGTCAGACGTGGGGAACAACGCTCCGAAAAAGATAAAATTTTAGTGTGCAATTGTGCGAGAAACACGGTGAACGTGAATGGATATAGTGAGTTTAGGCAATGATGTTCGTAATAACAATGCGTAACGCGGAAATATTTTATGTGTCGCAGTATATTCAACAATAGGACATTTTGGAGGAAATGTAGCACGCGATAGACAGATAATCGCGTTATTAGTTGCGTAATGGAAATAGGATGATAGGGGAATGAAAGGACATGCTAAGAAGGTATTAGCGAGTTCAAGAAATTTTTGGTAATGTGTGGGGATGGAGAAATGCTGCGGGAGGATGGATTTGGAGGGTGCTGCGTAATATACAGCGAGGACGGCGCGCAACAAGGGTTTGCTGCGGATTACAGCGTTTTCGGCAAAAGGGAAGTCATGAAACTTTGTTGTTTTTTTTGTTATGAAATTCACATTTTGAAGGAGAAGAAAGATTAAAATTAGCTTCTGTACAAGATCAAGTTCTGTCTTAACGTAAAATAGATTCAATAGATATACAGGCAGAATGCGCATTCGGGAGTGAATGAGTTTATTTATAATTGTCAGTATGAATGGAAATATTTTGGATTTTGTGTCATGTAATTTAAGTGTATTATATCGTTGATGTGTTTATTTTGTTTGTCGTTAAGTGTTTTATGTGAGTCATGGGAGAGCAACGACCCCAGTTTGTATATATATTTCAACTGAAATAACGACTAGCACAGGAATTACAGAAAATAAATGACGGCGAACATCACTTGGTTCGACATTAAATTAAACGAACGTAGTTTAATTGTTGCATGTAGCTAGTTAATGACCTACGCCCACGTGCCCGAATAGTTGTTAGATCCTGTACAGGTCAGCCACAACCTCACACCCAGATTTTATGTGTAAGTAAGAAAATATCGGAAGTTCTAGGGGAGCAGCTAGTCGACGGGCAACCTTGGAGGTGGAAGCTGAGTATAACCAGGGCAATTGATAAGAGCGGGTTTTTGCTATTATTCTGGCGTTATAACGCCGGGCGATTATAAAGATTATAGTTGATCTAGAGCAGGTAGTGGTTCATTACATATTTTGGTGCGCCTAACGAGGGGCGATTATAGTTGTTTTATATATATATATATATATATATATATATATATATATATATATATATATATATATATATAGTGACGTCACGGGATTAGACAAACCCGTAACGCCACCATAAGCCACGAGAAAAGACCAGAACACAAGAGAAATAGGGTACGCGGCGGAGCGATGGTCCGAGAAAGCGACATCTACCCGCAGGTTTTCGCACTCCGATGTCCGAAGTTACGGATCATGTTTTTCTTGAGAGGGAGCGAAGGAGGAGAAAATTCACCCCTCCAGAAATTTCCCCAGGCGGAGTCACATAAATACCGCGACGCGCTTCGGGAGAGCTCTCTTTCAATTTCGACAGCGGCGACGACTCAAGCTAATTCTTCGGCGATAGTAATTGGTTAGTGCAGGAGTATATTTTACTTGCTTAGTTAAAGCTGATTTGAGAAACGCGGTAATAAGTGATAGAATTCAGAAGTGAAGTGCATGTACAGTGTTAGCACTAACATTACGCGAGAAAGCAAGCGATGTGATTGCTTAAATCTGAAAAAGTTTCATAATTGAAATAAATTCGCGCAGAAGGACTCTAAACGAAATCCAGCATTTAATTTTGTACGCCACGACCACGCACGCTCAAAGTGTGGTATGTCGGCCGAGTGCTAGAAGCATTCAATTCAATAACGCTAGTTATTCGAAGCTGGAAGCGCGAACGACGGGTACGCGGCACGCAGAAGGACGACTCCAGTGAAGACTCAAGCGTAGGCGAGAAGGACTTGGACCAATTACGTGGATGGTGGAATCCGGAGAGATCAAGAGAAAGATCTGGAATTTGGACGAGTGGCGGAATCCTGAGATCGAAAGAAGTGGTGTAACCGTGGAACATCAAACCAGTCAAGCGACGCGGCGAGCGACCGAAAACCCCAAGGTTAACTGATGACAAGCGGGAAGGCGATGTCGAGGTAAAGAACTAGCAACTTCTATGCAGCAATTTGTTGGGAATTCGTGTAGCTTTAAATACCAGGCGAAGCGTCCTAAAATAGGTGAAAGTTCCAAATAATTACTGGGAGTAATATTCCGAACGTATGAGCGGCAGTTTAGATTTCATTCGCTGTACGCACTAGTAAATTCGTTTGAATGCCATACCTTGTACAACTTTTCTAGGGTGAATATGATATTTCATGTAGTGTAAAAGTGATCTTGTTTGAAAGTCACGCATTTATTGTATTATGTCAGGGATAATTAGTTGCTCTATTTTTGTAAAGGGTACGATTTAAGTAACGTGTGTGTCACGTTTATTTTTGTGTTTGAGTTCATAGCATTGTAATAAATGTGCAGCTTAAGGCTGACACCTGTGAACAGTCTATGATAGAATTGTAGAGAATCACTTAAAGGGCCGTGCACGGAGAAAACTTAAGAATAACAAAAGTTAAATGAGGTATACGAAATAATTCAGAAAGAGGTAGAATCACAAGAATTGTAAATAGTACTTATTGAAGTATTCAGGCAGTCGAGGTGACGCCTATACATTTTTTTGTGGTTGTGTTCTTTTCTTTTTGTTGTTTCTGTTTTCTTTGCAGTGACCATCTACGCAAAGTGCATACTTTATTGTATATTTGTGCCACTGTGTAATTTGTTTACTCACTGAATATATGCTCATTTTACCAGAATTTTACCTAATTCATTGTGTCAAGGGTTCAGACCTTTCTCATACCCGAAAGATCCTGCTTCCTGAGAATTCAAAGCTCGCTTCACGAGCATTCATTGTTTCACGCTTTATCGCCACCGGCTGGAAGGTAGTAGGTGGGTGTGTTACAAAATATATATATATATATATATATATATACATAAACTGTTTAATTTATATATATAAACAAACTGTTTAATTTAATTTTTAAATTTAATATCTCCTCTGCCCTTCTAATATTATTAAATATAAATTCAACGTAACCCGTTCCAAATTTATATAAGAATATGGGCGCCAGAAAAAGATTACGTTAATTCAATTATTAAAATTAATCTTCAACTGCTATTTCCAATAAATTAATATCCAGCTAACTGGGTCGATGGGTCTTATAAGAAATAATCGCTATTGCCTACTAATAGCCGATTGTTCGATCTGCCATCTGTACAGAGTGGCCGAGGAATCTGAGAAGCAAATATACATTTCTAGCTACTCATTTGCTGGAATTGGCTAAATGAAAATCATCTTTTCTATTCACAGAAACTTGTAAGTTTATTCAATGTCTATGACATTTTAACAATACGAAACGTACTTTCGGGCATTACCAGTTTCAAACCTTACACTGCAGCACCCGTCGTCGCACGCTCTTGTCCGATGTCGCCGCAAATTACTAAACGATCTAACTCACCGCCCCCTTTCTTTCTTTAATTCTTCGTCTTTCATTTCTTAAGGATGTTTTAAAAGTATTTAATATATAACCATTTACTTTTCGTACTCTGTTAATTCTAACGCTTTTTTATATTTTCTTGTATCAGAAAACTGATGATGATGGCTAAGTCATCGAAAGCTGCTCTTATTGCAATAAACAGTATTGTTGGCAATGACAACGCCGTGAATCATTTCAATTATATAGAAGCCAACGACAATTCATCTCAAAACCAATATGGGTTTTATGCCCTGGTTTGGACATGGTTGTCAAGTATCCTAGTTGTCCCATGGTTGCCAAGTATCCGCTCTCAAGTTTTGGCATGTGTTTATTATTATACTATATAATCTTGGAGAAAGATTTACTTGTTCGAGATAACATTCCGATATTTATCAATCGCAGGGGCAGAATAAGCAGTGACGCATTAAGTAATACTCGAATGTGCGGCGGGTTGCGTGGAGCTCCTGCCAATGGTGCTTGAGTCATCATAAATGCGTACATGTAAATCATTATTTACAACGCCCCCACATGTCGGAAGTGTGAAAAGGTTAGAAAACACTTCCAGAAGTACAATGAACTGTAAAAATTGTAACAGTTATGGAATTTTCGCTAAACTTCAAGGCTCTACAGAGTTTGCCAAACTATTAGACTAAATATTTGTTCCTTGATTTAACGGATTATAATGTGTCCAGAGAAGCACCTGACAAAAGAAATGGTTCGAAGTGTAATGTCTGTTCATGGCACTGGAAATGTATACATTATTATAGGTTTAATGAGACACGCCCAATACATTGAGGCCCTAAAGAATCAATTTACATCATTGGTTTGAAATATACACGCATATTCGTTCATGACTACCCTCCTTGCCACAGTAAAAAAAGAAAGTTGGAAATTATCTTTAAGACCTTTAAGTATCTTTGATCTGTCTGTGCTTTAATGGGCTACCAATAACCCTGACATTAATCTCTTACAATTAGAAACTGTTCGATCAATAGTCGAAAGAAACTGGATGAAAGGTCTTTAAAACTATCTCATACAACAACTCATTCGCGTCTAGGGAAATGACGCTGGAATTGTAAGAACAGATTAAAATTGATTTTCAACATGACTCACAAGTATTTTAATTATGAACGAGAGAAAGTTTATAAAACATTATAAACCTGTAAACACAGATTACTGCGAATATCTATGGTTGTAAAAACATTTCAATCTCATCTAATAACTAGACTATTAATTCGGTCACCTTTGTAAATACAAGATTCTTCAAAATAATTTGAATTCAATTTGATTTCAATCACGAGATTTACATTATTTATTATCAGACATCAGTAAGATTTACCAAGTTGACGAATGCAGAAAATAAAGGCAAACATGACTTACTAAGTATATTTAACATTTTTTAAATGCAATAAATATAACATTTTGCAGATGTGGCTGAGATCACTGTCATTGACACAACTTTTGAAAATGGATACTTCGATGAGGACATTACACCACTGTGCAACGTTATTGAGATAGAGTTTTCACCTTCGGAGCCCTCAACCAGTCATTCTTTAAAGTACATCCTTCATTATTTTCGGATCTCCTTCCAATTATCACTCTCTCTGGGATCTCCACTTCTACGTCTTCCATTTCCATTGCTCTCTCCTGTACCCCGTGTGTTATCCCAGAACAATTCAATAAATCACAAGGAAAAGAGATGTTCAATGTAAAAGAAATTCTCTTCTTGTCCTCAAACTGAAGGTTAGTGAATTGGTGATGGAACGAGAGGAAAGAATGCAATCAATGAAGGAGCATTCAGAGAGAATAGTCTCTGAAAATGGATAAGAAAATTAAAGAAAATATTCTGAATGTAGCATTAGAAATTAAGGCTGAAGAATTAAGGCACAAAAAAATTGAGTTAGAAATGATAAAAAATAAACAACTGAGTAAAAAATTGTATTTATTATTGCTGCTATTACCTGCTCCATTTCCATTCAATACAACCAAGTCAACTGTTCATCATTAACAATAAAATCTTCAGGCGCCTCATCACCGTTCATTACAGTATTGTTGCGCGACACAGTTGTTGCAGTAATAATGGCCAGGGTCAAATTAATCTGGGTGCGAAAACCCAATGATAAGGCAAGGAAAGCTTCATTTCCACAAGCCATTTGTGCATTCTGTACAATTTCGTTTTTTGAGAAAAAAGTGTTCGAACATTAAAAATTGGCTATATTTCACGCAAAATTAGGCGAAAAATACTCAAATTTTCGAAAAATTGTACATGACCTCATTTTAATACTTACCTTTAAGGAATAGATTTCATTAAAGGAAACATCTTTCTTGAACATTTTAGTTGTACGAAGACGCCGAAAAAACTTTGAATTTTCGAAAAAATAAGGTTTTTAACGAAAAGTCCTGCAGTATTCTCTTAAACGTCCTTCACGCTAGCCACAAAAAATTATTTAAAAACGATGTTTTTTTTTAAATGTCCCAGGGGCTTCATGCAAAATACCCCTCCCCCAATTAAAATATCGGTTTCAAATTCAAAGGGGCCATAACAACAGCCAGATCGATTGGGGAATATCAATTTTGGAGAAAATCGGCGGAATGATTTAACCGCTATCGTTGTTCACTGTTTTGCCATTAATCGATTTTTCGATATCATGGACCCACAAAACGGATTCTGGCTATACCACGCTATCGGATTTTTTCTAAATTTAGCAACTGAATTTATAATTTTTTTTCCTTACTAAGGTCATGTTTTTGTTTTTGCCGAAAATTTGAATTATTAAATAACTTTCTCTCTGCGTATGTGGTAGCAAGTAAGTAAACACGGAGTGAAGGATAAAAGAGCCATGGTACAGAACTGCAGGTTTTCCAATCACATTAGGTCTCGTTTTTCAGCTTTGTTCCATTCTCTCCAAAACTGTTACTGGCACCTGAAAGATATTTTTCAACGCTTTCTCAATTTTATGGTTCCTTAACAGCAGAATTCAAATACGACTTAAAGATTGTCACAGCAGAGTAAACCCAAATCCTATATGCATATTTTTATTGACAACTTCAAAGCCGTGTGTGAAAACATCATTTGAGTCATTTGGACAAAAAAAAATGCAAAGTTTTGAGCTAACATACACAGAAAACTTTTCTATAAATTCTATACATTTTATAAGAAATTATTGGAAATGCTTGTACTCACAAATGCAATAATGAGTAGCCATATTACAAAGATATAATATTGGCATTTCATAAAAATGGTGTTCAGGTCGTGCTATTTGCCACTCTCTGTACTTAAAGTTCAATGAAAGAAAATTGGAACATTTTTTTTTAAATCTTGCTTTGAAATTGTCTTTATTTAAAAAAAAAAATTTAAAAGAAAACTACTTTTAAAAAAAGATTAATATATCTTCATCTTTAAGTTCTGATTTTCCAGAACAGATTTTTGAAAACAAATCTCTATTTTCTATATTCTAGTTGGAGATGCTGAACATTTTTAAATACTTTCACAATTTTCAAAAATTCAGATAATTGGATCTGCATTATTTTGAAGCATACTTTGTTTGATTCAATAAAAAATAAAATCCAAAAATTTGAAGCCATTTTTGAGAAAAAAAAAATGAAAATGTCCTTGAGGGTGTGTGTTAAGTAAAAATATGAATTTCAAATTCAAGGGACCACATCAGTCATATCTATCAAGGAACATTGATGAAAACCATGCTTCCAGTTTTGCTGCTAACATTGTTCACAGACTGACAGACTTTTTGCCATAAAAATTTTTTTCGGTATGAAGGAGCAACACTTGGATTCTGATTACGAGTTGAAGGCAGTAATTGTATGAACAAAATGACCCACTTTAATGGTCGCAGGTACCTGCAATACGATTTTTGGGGGTGGAAAAAATATCATTTTTTGATGCTGCTTTACATTACATTATAATACTTGTGTACTTATAATAAAGTAGTATATTTCTAAAAAACAAAAAAATTGGAATCCATTTTGTGAAAATATAAAAAAAGGGGCTTGTTGGGAAGTACAGTGAAAAATTATAAGATTTGTTTCAAATTCACAGAATTCATATCAAGCCATATCTGAGAATATTAATTTTGCCACTGTTTCGGTTCCAAGGGCCCCACAATTTCCATAAAAATCTCAACACTGAATCTGTCACAGCATTACACATCACACAGATGATACGAACATCCTTTGCAATAAAGAAACCGTAAATAGTACAATATCAGATGTTTCAAATTGGTTCCGAAATAACAAATTAATAGTAAACGAAAAGAAAATGGTTTTAATGCAGTTTTCCATTTCAAATAAACAATTCTGTGCTCCATTGAAAATGAACAGTGTACCATTGACTCATGTTAATGCAACAAAATTTTTAGGTCTCTCAATTCAGTCAAACCTTAAATGGAACGTCCATTTAAATGAATTGAACATAAAATTAAGTTCATTATGCTACGCGTTCAGAATTCTTGCAAATTCAGTCAGCCTTCATACTGCTCGTTGTGTATACTTCGCGAATGTTCATTCCCGCCTGAGATATGGCATAATATTCTGGGAAATACATCTTATAGCTCCCAGACTTTTAGATTACAAAAACGAATTGTACCAATAATAACCGAATCCCACCCACGTGATTCATGTAAGCCTCTCTTCATTAATCTAGGAATTCTACCATTACCGTGTCTTTTATTTACGAATCAGTGGTTTTTGTAAAAAATGACTTGCTTAAGGGCGGGAATATATTTTCAGAAAATGCCGAAGTCTATTACTATAACACTTGACGTAGAAATCATATTCATCAGGTGACAGTATCAACAGCTCATTACAAAAAATTCACATACAATACATGTACATTATTTTACAACACTTTGCCAGATGACATTAAACGATTAAATTCAACAGAAAAGTTTAAATCCCAAGTGAAATCGTTTCTGCTGCATAACTGTTTCTATACAATTAGAGACTATACTGAGCATCACAAGAAAAGTAACATTATATTTAACAATGATACATAATGCATTATTTACCATTTGGACTGTATAAATGAGTATAAACAACCTGTAACAACTATTGTACTACAGCTTCCGGGTCAATGACCCCATCTCGATCAGGTTTTTCGTCCAGTTTCCCTGATCCATTGAGCAAATGCTGAGATGGCCCCTTGTTTTGCTCCTGGACATAAATGTAACTTCATTTTCTGTGCACATCTTCTAGAATTCAGTGGGAAATACAATTATTCAAATTATCGTTTCCATGTTGTCGCGGCAGGAAATAATAAGACCCAAAATTTATTGCTTATTTATCTTTGAAAATAGATTTTATTACATGGGAGTTTTTTTGTTGTTTTTTCTCCCTTTCAAAATTCAAAATTTATTGCTTATTTACCCTTGAAAATAGATTTTTTTACATGGGAGTTTTTTTTCTCCCTTTCAAAATTCAAAATTTATTACTTGTTTATCCTTGAAAATAGATTTTATTACATGGGAGTTTTTTTTCTCCCTTTCAAAAATTCAAAATTTAAGTAGTATATGACTTAGTGTAGGGATCACAGAATTTTGAAAATGTGCACACAATTCACTTTTCCCCATAGCACGTCATACACAGTTTTTAACTGTTTTTTGACGTAAAATAAATAAATAAATAAATAAACATTTCATAAGAAAAAGAGTGAGGGGAAAAAAAGATTAAAAAAAATGAAGCCGATGGTAAAAAATCAATTTGGTACAAATCACATGTTCATGACTATTTTATGAAATGTGCGATTTGATATAAGCAATTTAGTGGATCCCTTCTAGGGACATCGTAACAGAAAGTGTTTTCTTTCTAGGTATTAACATCATGCACTATCACTATTACCAAAAAGACTTGGGATTGCATTTGGGAACACCAATATTCATAGAAATTCCATGTTCTAAGTTAAAACTACAATAAACACATGCAATTGAAAACTGTACATTCAAATCGATTCAATTTTCTACTTATAAATTATTTTATTGTCAAGTATCAACCCAATGAAATCGTCAACTTCAAAACATATTTTTGCTACAATATTCAAAGTAGTTAACATTTAATATAAAAAATCTTAAAAGTATGTTGTTTATTTTCTCAATCTTAATTGACACTATCATCGGTCCCCTCCTCATCTTCAATGACACTGTCATTGTTCCCTGCAACATCTTCAATGACGCTGACATCGTTCTCTGCAACATCTTCAATGGCACTATCATTCTTGTCTATAATTTCCTGCAAAAGAAAATTGAATATACTTCTATTTACTACTACGTAATACATTTCAGCTTTTACAGAAAGTGTAAGAACACAGATGACACAAGTATAAAAAATAAATGTAAGTATAAAAGTAATAAAAAAATTCACAAAACAAAACTAGAAATCCAATCTGGTCAAGATTTTATGTTAAAAAAGCATAATAAGCAAAAATACTATACAACACTAAATGCACATACTACAGTTTTACCTTAAATTCATATTTTACTATTAATTCATATTTTACTATATTAATATCTGCACAAATTCAAGGAAACAGATCTACTGAAGAAAAAATTCACACAGAATGAGTTTTTGCACCAAAAACTTTTCTTCCTAATCTGAAGTGGTAATTATATAAACTTATACATTTATTCAAGTTTAATCTTCCATGTAAACTAAGAGTTTAAAATATTCTGATTAAAATTTATTCATCAGGTTATTCACAAAAGTGTAATTTAAACCCTTGTTTCCAGGTTGCACTGTTTTATTGTTTTTATTTCAATTAATTATTTTTTATTATTATTTATTTATTTAATTTTTATTTTTATTTTAATAAATTATTTTTCATAAGGGAAAACATCTTTTACAATTTTCTGTTAATTTGTTCTGGTTTCTGCTTTACAAGAGGCAATCTTGGGCAAGTTTTTCTGCAATATAAATGTCACAAATGTGAATAGAGGCTTGCTTTTAGCAAGCTTCAACTCTGCTCTACCAAGGTAGCCAAAGCACAAACCAGCTCAGTTCATCCACTGCAACCTCCAGGGCCCAGAGAAAGGGCAGCAGTGGTGCACTGAGGACCTCTTTGGCCTGCCAGTTTCCTTAGTCTACCTTTATATTTAAGGAACTAAAACATACACATTCCATATTCAAAGAATGTAAGAATTATTTAAATAAGTATCTGATAGAATAAAAATCAAATTCAGAGAAAGATATGATCAACTGCCTATCAAGATTTTGCTCCTCTGAATTTCTTCTCTAAAAATAATTGCATTCAAAAAATTGTTAATTAAACACATACTTCTTGCAACACTACAAGTCTTCCTCAAATAGTGTTTGCATTACCTAAAAATCACCAGGGATGAAGAGAATTAAAAATAAAGGTATCTTGTTCAATTGAACAAATCCAAATAAAAGTAATTACTGCACATATTATACAAATACCATACCATATCATTAACTAAATATCATATATGTATATTACACTAACATTTAAAACTTCAATCAAACATCGTGCTTCATTTAACATTTCCTTTGCCTTCTCATTTTCCTGCTCCAATAATTCTATTTTCTCATAAAGAGTTTGGTTCTCAGTCAGGGCTTCATCAAGAGCAACTCTTCTTGTTTCAGCCAATTGCTTCCAGTATGCTTCACTGGGTCCTAAAAAGAAAAGCACAGCATGAATATAGCAACAGTAAGCAAGTAAGTATTAGTATGAGTATTAGTAGTAGTAGTAGTAGTAGTAATATTAATAATAATAATAATATTAATAATAATAACAATAACAATAATAATAACAATAATAATAATAACAATAATAATAACAATAACAATAATAATAATAATTCTTATTAAACCCGTTAAGAAACAGTGGAATAAGGAAAGAGTCAACATTATCCCAATAATTGTTTCAAGCACCGGAGTCATCCCTAGGAGTCTGATTTGGGGCCTTAAGCAACTGGGTTTGAATGAAGACCTGTACAAACCCATGCAGAAGGCAGTTGTTATTTCAACAACAAGGATAGTGCGGAAATTCATGGGAAACAATGTTTTATAAATTCTTTTAAAAAATAGATGTATTGTGCTTTGATTTTGTAAATATGTGCAATTCATTCAAATGTGCCAATAAGATGAGAAAAAAAAATTAAAAAAAAAAAATAATAATAATAATAATAATAATAATAATAATAATAATAATAATAATAATAATAATAATAATAAAAAAACTTTTTCCTTATAAGTGAAATGTCAGGTAGTAAGTTTCATCTACAATAGAACCTAATTATAAGAGTTACTTTGTTTGAGCATTCCATGAATGATGGTCCTCAAAACAAAGTTAATGAGAATATCACAAAAAATTGGCCACATTCATTAAACAGAGAACAGTGGAAATTAAAAATAATCTTCTGTGAAGTATACAGATAAACTTTTCTGTCAGACCAACCCTTGAGTGAAAGATATTTTTTTTAGAACGGATACAAACCAAAGTATTGTATGCAAAACATACCCTTTTTAACAGACCACCCCTCTCTCCAACAAACCATTCGACATTTAATAGCAATATTTAAGATCTCTCTTTCAGGAAAATTGAGAGAATACAGTACGCCAAATTTTCAGTAATTAACATGAAAATTGAATATTGTAAATGACCTCAGCAAGACCTGCACTGTGAGCAAGCTTCAACACTCAAAGAAATCTTGAAACAATACGCCACAGATGTGATTTCAAGATATGCCACTGATTTGATATCAAGACTGCTCCCTCCGCTTAAGTTTCTTCTAATGCAGCAGAAATAATTAATTCTCTGAATTAACAGAACCATCCCTTCCATACCATACCATACCATTCTGGAAGAATGTCTGGTACAGTAGAATACAAATGTCAAACATCAGGGTTATCGACTTGACTAGTTTTGGATTGAATCCAAAATCTGTACAGCACCTACCCAAAACCCATAGATTGTTTTGTGCTGAGAAGTGCAAGAAAAGGCACTTTAGGGGCTGATAAGATATAGAACGGGTAATGCTTATCTAAATGGCATATTGTGTGATCACAAGAAAATGGATGTTTGTTACAGGCAGGCAATTATTGGAAAGACAAACTGCGAACTAGAGAGAGAAGGGAGATAAGAGAGAGAAGGGAGATAAGAGAGAGAAGAGAGAGAAGAGAGAGAAGAGAGAGAAGAGAGAGAAGAGAGAGAAGAGAGAGAAGAGAGAGAAGAGAGAGAAAGAGAGAGAAAGAGAGAGAAAGAGAGAGACAGAGAGAGACAGAGAGACAGAGAGAGACAGAGAGACAGAGAGAGAAGAGAGAGACAGAGAGAGAAGAGAGAGACAGAGAGAGAAGAGAGAGACAGAGAGAGAAGAGAGAGACAGAGAGAGAAGAGAGAGACAGAGAGAGAAGAGAGAGACAGAGAGAGAAGAGAGAGACAGAGAGAGAAGAGAGAGACAGAGAGAGAAGAGAGAGACAGAGAGAAGAGGGAGCCAGAGAGACAGAGAGAAGAGACAGAGAGAAGAGAGAGAGAGAAGAGAGAGAGAGAAGAGAGAGAGAAAAGAGAGAGAGAAAAGAGAGAGAGAAAAGAGAGAGAGA
>BLKR01016711.1:0-21714 GCA_011170035.1 Teleogryllus occipitalis | reverse complement strand
GCCCCCGCCGCCCCCGCCGCCCCCGCCGCCCCCGCCGCCCCCGCCGCCCCCGCCGCCCCCGCCGCCCCCGCCGCCCTCGCCGCCCTCGCCGCCCCCGCCGCCCCCGCCGCCCCCGCCGCCCCCGCCGCCCCCGCCGCCCCCGCCGCCCCCGCCGCCCCCGCCGCCCCCGCCGCCCCCGCCGCCCCCGCCGCCCCCGCCGCCCCCGCCGCCCCCGCCGCCCCCGCCGCCCCCGCCGCTCCCGCCGCCCCCGCCGCCCCCGCCGCCCCCGCCGCCCCCGCCGCCCCCGCCGCCCCCGCCGCCCCCGCCGCCCCCGCCGCCCCCGCCGCCCCCGCTGCCCCCGCTGCCCCCGCTGCCCCCGCCGCCCCCGCCGCCCCCGCCGCCCCCGCCGCCCCCGCCGCCATCGCTGTCTTCTGGCGACGCGCAACGCGTCATCAGTTTCCGACCACAAAACGTTTATGGCGGCGGACGATCAAAAGGGAGCGGGTCGTGCGCTGCGCCAGCGGCCGCCAAGACGTTCCGCCCACGCGGCGCCCAACACTTCTGCCTCCCCGCTCCCCCTCATTCTGGTTCCGGGCATTTTTTCTAAGCGAATGGCAAGGAAAGGCGATAAATAATAAAGATCATATTCTAAACGGATAATTAATATAGATGTTCCTAAAAGTAAACTTGAGGAATGTGATAATCTAAAACTAAAACTTCTAATCACACTGAAAAATGAACTGGAATAACTACAGACTCAATTCATAATAATTTGAAGTTAAATTTTGTTCTGTTTGAAAGAAGTATTTAGTGTTGAGGAGAGGACTGACAGCAGCCCTCTACAACCGATTTTCTCAAACGCCAAACCCCAAATGTGTCTCGCTCTTCCTCCCGACTCTTTTCGTGTGCTCACGCCTTGTTGTTTTATCGTGTGGTTTCGTCTCACACTCACGTCTCGTCGTGTCATCTCGTCCCATCGTCTTGTCACGTCATCTCGTCGTTGTCTCTCGTCTCCACTCATGTCCTTTTATTCTCGGCTCGTGTACTTCCGTCTACTTCGTCGTCTCTGTGTCCTGTCTTTTCGTCTCGTCTCAGATCGTCTCCGTCCGTCTCGTCTCCGGACAGAAAATTTAACTTTTTACTTACAACTATGGTTCTCATTTTCAAAATTTAAATTTTCTATTTCTGCGCAAAACACCCTTCACCCATCGAACACATGTATGGGTTTTAATTTAAGAAAATATTATGCACTTTGAGAAATGTGCTAATTGAATAGAAAGATTGTAAATATAAGATTATTACATTCTAGAATAATATTTACTTCTCAATTGAAATACCAAAGTTTACACAGTTAAAAATAAAAAAAGCAACTGTGTAATGTTTCATTTACCAACCGTTCTCGTTCAACACGCTCAATCATTGCTGTCGTGAAAGCCGTTTTTGCAGTTAAACTGATTTTGTGAAACCCAAAACATACGCGATTTCTGGAACAATAATGCGATAAATTTCCCACATTTTGCCCCAACCCTGGTTGCGTAAAGCGCAACATTTGTTTGAATAACGTTTTCATGCGGGCTGAGCAAACAAAAGTAAACAATATTTATGCAGTTGCTCAAAGGGATTGACAAACATTTCTTTGCACAAAACAGCTGCACAATACTCTAATCGGTTCGCTTTAATTATATTCTGGAAAAATTCATTGGCAAATAATATTCACAATCATTACTGAGAGTAAATTTATTAGTGTATATACGACGTGAAATGAACATTGTGTGATTAACAAAAATCTTTTCGTCGAAATGTGCCACGTTTATTCTGAAAATGAATGCGAACACCTGCAATTCTCTTGGCAATGCAAAATAAAAATTAAAACAAAACATGTGATTGATTCCCTCTGATGTGATGATGAGCTTTATAAAAGGATACGTGATGCAGGAATGAAAGTTATTCACACAATAATGATGCAGCACATTCATATAATACCGTTGCAGTTTTTTAGTTCTTCATTCACTTTCCAACTTCTTAAATATATTGGAAGTTATTTACGCCAATCTTTACGGTTGCGCTCCTGTGACCTTTCATTCCTTCACCCCTGCTCCCCCTGCTAGACAATACATGGTTTCGTCTATCCTTTCGCGCCATGGAAGGTTTCGTGAAGTTGGTCGTCGTGTGAAAGATGCCTGACATTTTTATAATTATCCGTCCAATTGTTCCTATATCTATTACCCTGGTCAACAGTGTTAAGTTATATGTTCTTTGTCATATTTTTCACTGAAATACTAACATATTTTTAACCATTGAGAAATTCTAAAGTAACATTCGAACAGCAATAGCAATATATTTTCCTTTTGTGTCACCCATTAATACTTTTGGTATGTAAGCTGTATATATGTTGCAACTATTGTAACAAAAAAAGATATTGTGTTGATTATTTCACTCATGAGATGCCCACCAATGAAATGTAAGAATGTCATCTGCGTCGTTCAGAGGCATTTTACCGTGCAATTTTATCGGTTTCGTTTTATTGCAGCTACGTGCACTTGCATCCAGTACAACACGGCCGAGAAAATCCCAAATGAATATACGTGGGTGTTCTGTACGTCTTTCCAAATTGTTGATGGAGAAATGAGTTAAGAAAGTGAAAACGGATCGTCTCCTTCTAACTTCCAATCCTTTTTACCCAGAATCTAACTCAACTGCCAAGATCATTAGTTCCGTAAGTGAAGTGCATGCTTTATCGCGTGAGCTGGCGGGGATATTCCCCCGCTGGATGAGGAGATCCGGCGCCGAGCTACCGTCGGCTCATGGGTTCACCTAACCAGGTATCTCCCTCCAGCGGGAAACCGCTCTAGCCGGGACAAGCTCTAAGCTCCTGTCCGGGATGCTGGCATGTGTATAATACATGTAGGTGTAAGTGCGTGTAAGTAAGGGGTGAGGAAAGGAGGAGGGAAAGACCGTGGGCGGTTTGTAGTCCGTTAAGGTCATGCTCCGGCATTCGCTTGGTGTTGATCGGAGAAACCACGGATAACTACCGATCAGAGCAGTCGGGCGCTAGAATTCGCCTCTAGACAGCGACTGAATTTGACCTAAGTATCTAGCCAGTGTCAAAAATCCTACCACCGTCGGTACTCGCACCTAGGATCTCTCGGTCACAGACACTGCAGAGGCATTAGTTTATGCCCTGAGCCACATCTTCTGGTGTGGAATTTGAATTGTCCTGTTGATAGGAATGAAATGTCTAAATGTACCAATATTTCTGTTCAAAACGCTTGTTTAAATACCACACCACAAAATGCTTGTTTAAATACTTTCCTTATTTCATAGGGCTCTTCAGCTTCCACGCACATAAAACACATGAGTCACAGGCGTTCACACAACAAAATTACACCGAGTGGGTCTGGACGGGCGTCACAAGGGGAAAAAAGAGGTAATACTACAACAGGACACAGTGACTCGCATTATTTATACAATGTTTGCAATTTTCCTAAACTAAGAGAGGTAAAATCGGGCTTATTCCATTTTTAAAACAGTACTTCACACTAGGAGGAAACAAGGTACGACCCGTAATAATAATAATAATAATAATAATAATAATAATAATAATAATAATAATAATAATAATAATAATAATAATAAAATTGTCTTTATTTGTGGCGAGGCGAGGAGAGAAAAGTTTCTTTTTAAATTTGTTGATTTCTTCCACAATTACGGGGTAAATATTAATATTTTTTGCAAAACATGTACATGACATGATTTAAAGACCTAATTTAAAAAGAACATTTCATTATGAAAGTATCATTAATATTGTAATTGTAGGAAGACACCGAAAAAAGTTTGAACTTCAGCGATTTTTGGAAATTCAGATGTTTGAACTAAAGTGAGACTTGTGCCATTTTTAGGTGTCCTTTTCGCTATCCGAGAATAAAATTTAATAAAAAAAATTGGAGCCAATATCGCAAAAAAATTGAAAATGTTGCTTAATGTACACAAACTTTAAAATCAAAATATCTCATCTGACGAGTTCATTCAGATATATTTCTATAATTTCAAGGGGAAAATATGTATGGGGATAATATGTACAAATAAACGGCAAAACAGGAGATGAAATCAACAGAATATACTTTCTCGCATTATATCTAACTTTTGGAATTTTCGGAAATTGAGGTAGTACAACACAAATGAGAACTGCGCTATGTTTACACGTCTAAGAAAAAAATTGGAGCACTTTTTGAGAATTTTTATATTAAGTTTTAATATTTTCAAGCAGAAATTACGGATAAAAATGAAAACGTTTTTCAAAAAATTGTTCACAAACGTATTTAAAGTTAAAATTTTTAGGACAGATTTTTGTAGAATAATTTTTTAACAATATTAAGTTTTTTGCAAATTAATGTTTACAACTTACAGAAATACAGAAAGGTCGCCAAATGTAGAGCCCGAGCCGTTTCCGTGCCATCCTTTTCTACACACAAGGTTAATGAATAAATTTTGAGCTCTTTTTTAGGTATTAATTGTTTAAAAATTGCCTATATTTCATGCAAAATTACGCGAAAACTACTCGTTTTCCGAAAGTGATACATAACCTTATTGAAAGAGCTCTTTTTCATGAACAGATTTGATTTAAAATAAAATACTCATCTTAATAATGTAGTTATAGTAATAATATTACAGTAATAATATAGTAATAATATTGTAGGAAAACGCCGATAGAATGTAATATTTTGCATTCATCAAAAATTCAAGCATTCGACGAAAATTCCATCTTCGAAGGCGACTGTTGCTTTAAGCAGTGAGGAAAAAGTGTTTACGTATTTTCGAGAAGTTTTGAAAATGTTTTAAGGCTTCAGATAAGGTACCTCCTAAAATAAAAATGTTTCAAATTCCCTGAGCCTCGAATTCGGCCAGAAGGATGGGAGAATCCATTTTGGAGAAAATCGTCTAGACGCAGACGGACAGTGGAACGGACGGATAGCCGATACGCCAACCGAATGGAAGGAAGAACGAACGCACCGACGTTTTCCTCGGATTCAAAACGTGGATTCTCAGTACACAACACGTTAGAGAAAGTCGTTTATTTCATTGAGAGACGAGAGTTATTGAAATATAATCATAAAGCATAATCTTTCGACACCATATCTTCCGACTGCTCAAAATATCCCGAATTCTAGGCGCAGATGCCAACGATTTGACTGGCATACTGCGACCTTCTTCAGGGTGAAATAAGGTAAGTAAATAATATTTAGTTATCAATGAAACCTCTTGAAATATTTGTCCGCAAACTCCTGTGTGCAAAAAGACAGTTTGCATCTGCAAATTTCTAGTTCCATAATTTCCTTTTCCTAGTAAGCCCACGATATTTAAAACCAATGACATTCATAAGAAACAAGAACCACGGAAAGAAGCAAAAGAGAAATATAAGTAATATCTGAAGAGAATGTAAGAAAAAGGCATAGAAAGCAGAGCCATTTTTGGACTAGAATGGCTGTGTGCTTCTGCGGTAATGAAGCCTCCCGACCGCTGCAGTGGATATCCACCGGAAAAGGCACGGGGCTTCGTTGCATCGTTCCCGTCCCCGCCCCCGGCTCCGCCCCCGCCTAGGAGCCGCGGCCACTACACCGCGTAACAAGCGCGATCAATCAGGTCGGGCGCTGTCGCCCATCGCGGCCGATGGCGGTGTGGGGGGGGGGGGGGGGAGGAGGGCGACGACGTGGCGGCCGACGCACGTGTCGCCGGGGGAGGAAACCACATCCTCGCCGTTGCAGGCTCGGGGGCGGGGCGGGGCGAGCTAGTTGCCTGCTGACCGCAGACCCCCGCGGCAATTAGCAGTTTCGCGGAATCCACGAGGGCGGGGCAGGAAACGGCCGCCCCGAGATGCGAAAATGGTGGGGTGGGGTGGGAGCGGAGTGAGATGGAGGGGAGAGGCGCAGAAAGGTGTTGCGGAGGACGAGATGGGAGCGTAGTTGGCGCGGTGCGATGCAAGGGAGAGTGGGCGGTGCGAAGTGAAGTGGGGCGGACAATGGTGATCAGTGTGTTTCGGGGGGAGAGACGAGCTAGTGAGCCGAGTGGACGAGTGGGCCGAGCTGGGGAGTGGGCCAAGCGGGCGAGTGGGCCGAGCGGGCGAGTGGGCCGAGCGGGTGAGTGGGTCGAGCGGGCGAGTGGGTCGAGCGGGCGAGTAAGCGAGTGAACCGAGCAGGCAAGTGGGCGGAGCGGGCGAGTGGGCCGAGCAGGCGACTGGGTCGAGTGGGCCGAGCGGGCGAGTGAACCGAGCAGGCGAGTGGGCGAGTGGACCGGGCGAGCAAGTGGGCGGGGCGGGCGAGTGGGTGATTGTGTAAGTGGGCGGGCCATAAGCGTGGCAAATGAGGGTTGCGGTGGTGGACGAGAGATCAGGGCGAGGGAAGAACGAGAGCGGGCAGGAAGGGAAGCGAGGAGGGTCGATGCGGGCACACGGGGAGTGGGGGTGAGGGGAGGGGCGGGGAGCCGGCGCCGATCGGTTTCTGAGAAGCGAGACGGAACGTGTTGCTCAGAGGAGGGAGGCTGAACGAGGGCAATTAAAAAGTTTTTTAATGGCTGCGCGCTATGTATTACATTGAACCACTTTCTACGGTAATTATCGCGTTTTCTGTTCCTCAAATGTGAGGCGAAAGAACAAGAACATTTTTTTTGCATTCCGCGTTATTATTTTGTGTTATTTTCAATTATTCAATTTACAGTACTTCATTTAGTACTTCATTAAGCTTTTAAATTAGACTCAAAATAATGAACAAATATTCCAGAAAACGTAAAATGCAGAAACACTCGAGGGAATGCAAGGAAATTCACATATACATTGTGAAGCAATTCAAATGAGGAATAATAGACCACTGTCTTCCTCTGAATTTGATGAAAAATATTTTTTTGCTGAAAAACTCATTACTGCAGAGCGCACAGTAGTTTCTCGACTATTTGCGTTCTTCTTTTTGAAGGGTATTTTGAGGATTCTGTATTGAGGATATTGAAAAGCACTGTCTAAGAAAAATCTATTGTTTTCGGATACAAACTGGGAAAAAACGAAAATTTCTATATTATCGGAATTCAGCCGCATTTTATCAGAGTCCATAGAAGCACCTGAGAAATGTGACCAAATTTGCAGTTTGTGACTAATAAAAAAATATTAAAGGAACTTTTCACTGCAATATATGCTACTGAAGACAAAATTATAAATGCGTTGTTTATTACCAATATTATAAGGAACAAGTTGTTATGTTTGTTACAGATAAAATGCAAATCATGCTGACTTCCGAATTATTGGATTCTGTGGATGGCTCACATTAAACACAATTGGTAGATACAATTCCAAGAAGAAACCGCTGGAAGTGTACTCCGGAATAGCTACTATATACTATAAGAATAGTAGGAATAACAGATAAATGTAGGAATCAGACTGCTGGTATGAAGCCTCTAAAGCTCATGAGAAACGAGATGTTTAGTTATGAGTGACACTGTCAGTTGAAATTTCTATTTACATAGTACCTCAAAACTTAAATAAACCTCACTATGCATTTCCGAATTGACAAGGAGGCTCTGGCCTTCGGACAATTTACCTAATACCAGCACGTTCATTGCAAAATTTTCAACGATGTTTTTTGCCAAAAGCTTCTTACGAACACACAAGAGGCCTCACACGCAGACAATCAACTTATATTACCCAGCGACCTGTGGTTAATACCAAAATAAGCCTGATGAAATCTAAAATGATACGTTTAGAAATAAATGTAGAAAACACAAGACTCGCGTTATTTTGGTTTACACAAAACCTTCACATTCTCTTGAATCAGAGCGCATCCCAAATTAAACCACTTGTTTCCATAATTCGCGTCACTCCCTCTCGTAACTTCAATCCAAATTTTCTTAGGAACTTTTCAAAGTGGAAATTAGTGGCGTGACATCTCATACCTTCTCGCGTTATCTGAAATGCTGCGCAATGTTATAGCGCTACATGAACCTGCAAAAGTGTTTCCAAACAGCAATAAGTTTCTCTCGGAGACGAGATTCGAACTCAATCCCTTTTCCGCTTCACAACGAAATAGCTCAGCCGTAATCACTTTCGCCGACGCTTGAAAACACTAATGGTCTCTCGCAATATTTCTAACTTATGCAATTTTAAAAAATCCAGAGGTCAACAAAAATTATACCTGTTCCATTTTTAAGCGACTTTTGCGACTTAGAGCGACTTGGAAAACTATACAAACAATTTGGAGCCGTTTTTGAGAAAATGTTTTGATTATGCATTGTATTAACTTTAAGCACAAAAAACAGAATTTTTTTACTTAAGCATGTTTTATTTATTTAATCACAAAAAACAACAGTCAAAAACTGTATGTGACGTATGGGGAGAAAATTATCTGCGCACGTTTTCTTGAGTTTCAGAATCCCTTCCCAACGATTTAACTATTAATAGTTGAAAGATGAAAAATAATAGTAATAATAATAATATTTAAAATAGCGAGAGATTAACATTTCAAAAACTAGATATTTTCGTTGCCGAATTATAGAAAACTTATTTTTTAACGGTAAAGAACGAACGGATTTGATTTTTCTGTATTGTTAACAAAATAGAAACTCACCCTAAACTCTACTACCACTACAAGCAAAAGGAAAGTTCAACAAAACGTGCGCATAGTGAAGCTACATTTACGTCCAGAAGCAAATCAAGGGGCCATCTCAGCATTTGCTCAATGGATCAGGGAAACTGGACAAAAATCCGATCGAGATGGGGGTCATTGACCCGGAAGTACATTATTTGTTACAGGCATATTGAGTCTTTTTTTAAATTATACAATGCAAATGTAAACTAATTCATTATACTATATCTTGGTTTTGTTAAAGTAAACATTATTTTTCTTTTTGACGATCAGTATAGTCTCTAATTGTATAGAAACAGTTTTGCAGCAGAAAAGATTTTACTTTTAACTTAAATTTGTGTACCAATTTTAATTGTTTAATTTCATCTGGCAATGCGTTGTAAAGTAACGTACATGTATTGTATGTGGATTTCTTGTAGTGAGCTGTTGATACTGACACTTGATGAACATGATTTCTACGTCGAGTATTGTAACTATAAATATCAGTATTACATGAAAATATGTTCCCACCGTTAAGTAAGTCAGTTTTGACAAATACTACAGACTCATAAATAAATAGGCAAGGCAATGGTAAGATTCCAAGCTCAATGAAAAGAGGCTTGCACGGATCACGTGGATGGGATTTTTTCATTATTCGGATAATTTTCTTTTGCAATCTAAATGTCTGGGAACTAAAGGATGAGCTTCCCCAGAATATTATGCCATATCTCAGGCGGGAATGTACATTTGCAAAATACACGCAACGAGCTGCATGAAGGCTGACAGAATTAGAAAGAATTCTGAATGCATAACATAATGAGCTTAATTTAGTGTTTAATTCTGTTATATGTACATTCCATTTGAGGTTTGATTGAATTGAGAGACCTAGAAATTTTGTTACCTTAACATCAGCTAATTGCATATTATTCATTTTCAATGGAGCATACGATTGCCGATTTGAAACGCAAAATTGCATTGAGACAGTTTTTCCTTCCTAATGTGTTATTACAAAACCAATTTGAAACTTCTGAAATTGTACTATTTATTGTTTCTTTTTTGCAAAGAACACTCGTGTCATCGGCAAACAGAACTGTTCTTCCATTTTTAATAGATGAGGGCATATCGTTTACGTATAACAGAAAGAGGATAGGACCTAAGATCGAACCTTGTGGGACCCCATGTCCAATTGGCAAAGAATTGGAAAGATAAATTAATAATGTCCTTTCGTGCCAGTACGATATTTCTACTCTTTGAATCGATGTTCAAGGTATGAGGTTATCCAATCTAGGGCAATACCACGAATTCCATAAGAAGGTAATTTTGAGAGCAAGATGTTAGGGTTAATAACGTCAAAAGCTTTCGAAAGATCAAAAAAATCCCAAATGGGTTCTTCATTTTGGTCCATCTTTCATTATCCTTTAAAACAACATTCTCTACGAAATGTCGTGATGACGTGGTCGTATTTTTTACGATATTGCACATTGCTTTAGTTGTATTTCTAGCGTTCAAAATATCCTCATTATTTTTCATTATCTTTGCGTGAACTATTATTTTCCTTAAAATTCTTTTATATTCTCGAAAGTGGACGTGGAAACCGGGTGATACGTTATGATGTTTAGAAATGAAGTAGAGCGTACGTTTATTTTTATACGATATTCTAATTCCTTGTGTGATACAAGTATTACTTTTTCGTGAAATGTTTAATTTTCTCTTTTTAATAGGAAAGCACGCGTTAAAGAGAAATGAAAGCTTTGAGGAAAATAAATTATACTTTTCATTTGCGTCAATAGCATTATAAACTGCCTCCCATGATTCTTTCAGCAAGTAGTCCGTAAATAATTTTATGTTAACTTTAGTAAATGCTCTGCACATGCGTGTTTTACTTATTGTGTCAGTATTCATGTTATTAGTAATTGTAAGAATATGTGTATCGTGATCACTGTAACCTAGATTATTCGTTATTATTTCATATCCAGTTGTGGTTTTGTTATTTATAATTTGATCTATTGCTGTTTGTGATTGAAGAGTATTCCGTGTAGATACGTTCACTGTAATATCTAAATTAAAAGAATGAATTAATTTGAGAAACTGCTCTTTTCCATGCGATTCGCCCAGAAAATTAATATTGAAATCTCCACATACAAAAATGGATTTAAAAGAAAGTTTACTAATTTTAATCAGAGTTATCTCTAGATTTTCTAAGAAATTGAAATAATCTAATGCTCGCTTTGTTGGAGGTCTGTAGATGCAAAGTAAGATAATTTAATGTTCTTTTGAAGATCTGAATTTTAGAAAAAAAAGGAGAAATAAATACCTATTGTCAATTGCACTTTTGCCAGGTTAATATTTTGCATTATCAAAACTATAGTTCGCGAAAATGAGATCACCACCAACTTTTTATCGTCCCTTGTATTTAATACGAGTAAATGTCAAAGGAAATTTGTAGCCGTCATTGAGCGCAAAGTTACGCGAATACTATTAATATATTCGGCAAATTGTTAATGACCATATTTAAAGATCTGTTTGAACAATAGATTTTATAAAGAACAAACTATCTTGAAAACTGCAGTTGTGTGAAAAGAGCAACAAAACATTTAATTTGTGTAATTTTCGAGAAATCAGCGATTTCAATGAGAATAACACCAATGCCATTATTTAAGCGTATGTTCGGACGCCGTTAAGGAAATTTCATGAACCTTTCGAACACCTGTGCACCCATTGTTGGCTAAAAATCTCGGGTAAATATCACATATGTAACTGTTATATTGAATTTCGCATATGTTTATTAACAAAAAGCGATCATTTTCGACCGCTCTACAACACTAGGAGTTCGTAACATCTTTTCTGAGACATCTGCAGATACTGAACTACATCGGAATTCACGAGAATGTTTGCTATGTGGGAAATTCCGTGTGAAACGGCGGCTAGATAGCTCCGGCTCGCTCCCCCACTGGGCTGCGTAGGAGGAGCGTGATTGCAGAGGGCACGCGCTCGCGCGGAAGAAAGGGCCCTGCGTCGTTGGAAATCCCTGGCTTCTGCCGCCGCCTCCACTCTGCTCTGGCGCACACCTCCCTCCACCATGCCCTTCCGCGCGCACGTCCTTCTCGCCCAACCCAGGGCATCAAATGAGGTCCAAGGTTCGTGTCCCAACGGTGGGAGGATTTTAGACACTAGCTCGTCAGCTACGGCGAATTCAGTCTCTGTCTGGAGGAGAATTGTAGCGGCCGGCTGCTCTGATCGTTAGTTTTCCGTGGTTTCTCCGATCAACACCAGGCGAATGCCGGAGCAGTACCCTACCAAACGGGCCACGGACCGCGCGCGATCTGTCCTTCCTCTTCCTTGTGCTATCCTCACCCCTTACACACACACTTACACTAACATACACTAAACTACCACATGCCGGGGACCGGTCTACTTTTTGTCCAGGCTGGAGCGGTGCCCCACTGGTGGCAGATACCTGTTTGGGAAAACCCCGCTAGTCGACGGTAGGTCGTCGTCGGATCACGCCATCCAGCGGGGTAAGACCACCGTCACCTCCCGAGCAAAAGCACGCACTATACTTTCGGGACTAATGGCCATAGTAGTTAACGCGCCAAGAATATCTAACAATCAATCATTCAATCCATCCAACGGCCGCGCCCATATCAGCCCCGGCCACGCCCCGTGCCGCGTTCCGATGCCATTTCCTTCACGTCACCGCCCCCGTCACTAGCTGCCGCGACCCATCACCACTCGCCCCGTCCCCACCTCCAAACCGGTTCCCCGAACCCGCCATCGATAACCCCGCCGCCTCCCTGTTCCCAATCTTCCCCTCTCCATCACCGTCCCCGACAGCCGCTTGCCCTGTTCCTCTGTCGTGGGCCGCCGCCGCAGTCTTCCGAGCTGCTGGGGTCTTGGACGGCGGGGGCGAGCGCGCGGTTCCAGCGGTGGATGACGAAATCGAATGAGCCCAGCGGGGGACGCAGCTCTCGCAGGGCGAAGGGCGAAGGGCGTAGGGCGTAGGGCGGGGGGCCTCTGCTGCGCCAGCGCTTGCCATCGCCCTGTATCCCCCGAAGGGGGGCGGCGACCAGCGGCATCTTCTGCCCTTTGCACACCGTCGCTTCATTCATTCATCCTTCTCGGCACGGGAACTGCTATGGTTACTCGTTCCTGGAGTGCAGTGAATGTTTTATTTCCGGAAGTGGCGATCCTCCACGCTAGATGTTGAGGTCCGGCGACGACGTAAACGCTAGTTTGTAAGGAATTTCTCCTTCCAGCAAAGCATCACTCCCTACGGGACAAGCTCTAAGGTCCCGACTGGTCTCTCGATTCGGGGCATGTTCTATGCTCTCGATTGGTCTATCGATATGTGTGGTGTTGTACAGGAACTGTGCTTTCAAGTGGAGTATTTACGACAGGGAGAAGGAAGGGAAAATCATGCACGGGCCGTGGTCCATTTATCCTCCGGCATTCGCATAATATCGAGAGGAGAGATCACGGAAAACTACTGATCAGATCAACCGCCCGCTAGGGGATACCATATTTCGACTAGATGACACCACTGTTTCCTCCCTGTCCCCCTTCTTTCTACCCATAACATAAAATTTTCTTATCGCTGCAGCTATGAAAGCTGTTTAGTCACACGGGGTCCCCACGAAGCGGTCTTTGGGCCACTAAGATATCTTAACGGATGGTCTTTTTGGCAACCCGGCACTTGCCTTTCTTGTATATATTTTTGAATGTTTTATTTTGACAATTTATTCAGTATAAATATTTTATGAAAAATGTATGTTAGTCTAAAACATGTTTTTGGATGTCAAGAATCTGAACATGGAGCAAACAATGTCAACTTACGTAACGTTATTAGCAGAAGAAAATTTGTAAAATAATTTTTTGAGATGTCAGTGTAAAAATATAAAGAATAAGAGAACGGATTATTATCAAAGAAATATAACAGAAACCACCTTCTCGAGTTCTGGGAAACTGTGATTTTCATCGATGAAAGTAAATTCGAGATATTTGGATTAAAGGAGCCACTACGTGTGAGTAAAAGCTAACGCACCCTTAGAAATACTATTAATTTTACTATTAAACCGATGACCATGCCGAGTGAAGTGTTTTCTGTGATAACTTACTCAACTCTGAATATAGACATTCAAATAAGCGTTGAAAGTAATAATAAACTGTCGATATCGAAGAAACCTCAATTGAGTTTTGGTCTTTGTTGCAAAATCATGAAAATTGGAGACTGCTAGCGTTGAAAGAAGCCTTTCATATGTCCAATCCTTTCTATCAGTTCGTCCATCGCGATCTCTCGGAGTACGCCAGATGGTCAACAAGCGACAACTCCTCCAATACTCCACTGCCGGAATGCAGTCCAGGGAGAGTTTTAATAATTCATGCAATCGAATTCCCTACATTTTCATATCTTCTCCGGCGGCATATTTGCCTTCCATTTCCATTCCCCCGCCATCAGTTGCCGAGACGTTTCCAAAAGAACGATGTGGATTTGTCCTCAGGGAATGTCAAGGAGCATCTCTCTTTTTGTCGGGAATGGCAAATGATCTACAAATCTTATTTGGGGAAGACAAGAGTTCCGATATATGTTTCAGAAATATTAAAAAAACGAAAAAACGAAATGAATAATCCTGCTGTTGGCATAAAATGTCTTTCCTTAATGTAACAAAATCAATTTCTTCTGAGTCTCTCAATACGTATATAATAATGATAATAATCTCAATAAATAATAATAATAATAATAATAATAATAATAATAATAAATCCAGTGGAATCCCATACAGGGCAAAGGAATCTCCAAGAGGAGGATAGCTCATTAATTTGAAGGGTTACAATTGAACTAAATGATTGTGAAATTGGATTAACACTTTCAGTTAACACATCTTTACACAATTTTGGATTCATATTAGTGTTCTTTTCTTGGTTCGTAACGCTTCCATTTTTCTCGGTTTCGTGCAGTTCGGGTCCACAGAGCGCCTACTTTTTTCATTCGCCTATTCTTTGGGCTGCCATCTTCTAGGGCTTCCTGCCTGCCGTTTCCCGATCCTCGGACCCCAGACCGTTGCAATGTGACGAGCGGTCATATCTCATCCTTCGTACATGCCCACCCATCTCGGCTACAGTATTTGGGCACAATGAACTGCATCTTTTATTTCCAGTTTTCTTCTAAGCTCATGTAGCTCATGTTTCTTACGTTGTCTTTTAACGTTGTCTCATAGTCACGACAACTTTTACGTTGTCTCATATTCTTAGTATTTTCCTTTCCAGTTTTCTTTCAGTTACTTGAATGCTTTCTTTTGTTGCTCCGTTATTGACCATGATGCCATAAATTAGTACAGAGAACACAACTGTCAAGGACACCTTCTTTTAATTTTTATCGTTTGTGTTTTGTCCATTAATTCAGACTCGAAAACTTTGCCCATGCTGGTGATATTCTTCTATTAACTTCCTTAGTTTTACTGTTTTGAAATATAACCGATTGTTCCAGATATACGAACTCCTGAACATAATTAATAATGTCTGGATCTGGTTTGATTTCAAATTTATTGCTATTGGTCATTAGTTTTGTTTTGATTAAGTTCATTTCTAATCCGGCTTCCCCACATTTAATTTGTTGCTGTTCTCTTCTTCAATACTCTTCTTTTCTCTTCTGCTCTCTTCTGCTCTCTTTCTTTCAGTAAGTCTAGAGTTCTTGGGCTTAGCTTCCTCGCTTCCGAAAGTTCATGCAATTTATAACAACGAATTTTGAAACATTTGCGATATGATCAGTTTGAATAAAGTCAATTTCTTTTCTTATTGTACCATCTGGTGAACACCATGTCCATTTGTTAATGGGATTTTTTCGAAAGAAAGATTTCACTATCTTCAGTATCTGATTTTCCATAAAATGGATTAATCGTCTCCCTCTCTCGTTACAGTCTCCAACTCCAAAAGGACCGATGGTTACAACGCTATCTCTACATTGTGCTGTTCATATCTTCCCGTTGAAGTCGCCGATTACGTAATTGAGATGTGATCTATAGTTTTCCAAGGTTTCTCAGGACTCTTCGATTTTCTCTCCCGGACAAGCAGCGGTAAGGAGCGTATGCTTGGAAAACCATCAGTCGTGTTTTCTGTACTTGAAATATTACCATGATTATTTTTTCCGATACTCCTATTATTTCTTCAATATAGTGGTTCATATTTTGCGAAATGATAAAATCCACTCCCTTTATGCCTTTTGTTTCTCTGATAAATCTATTGTTTTTTAAATTAGGTTTATCTAGAGTTTCTTGACCTATTCTTCTGAATTCTGATAGTCCTAGAACGTCAACGTTAATTCCTGCGAGGGCAGTTTCAAACTCAATATATTTGTATTCATCACTCAAACTTCTCACATTTAATGTTGCAATTCTCAGGTGATGGTGGCTTTTGTGCTGAGAGTGAGAGGGAGTTAGTTCTTTGTTTTGATTTCTTTAAGCCGCCCTTGTAACGAGATCCATACTCCACAGTTAGTTTGTTAAGTAAACTTGTAATTTTTGGAAGCTAATTTTTACTGTTTTTTTTCACGTTCTTCTTTTTCCTGGCGCGAATTATTGCTTACGCTCGTCTTTCTTCTTTGGCCATATCGTCCTCTATGAAGCACTCTTGTGCTTTTCAATTTTTATTTGCTTTTCGTTGCAGATATTTTGTTTCAAATACAAGTTTCATCCAGCTTTTTTCTATTTTCTCAATTTCCTTTTGAGATTTCTCTTGAAATGTGTAATTTCCTTCCACTCGTTCAAGTATCTCACTAATTTATGCGTTTTGATGTCTGTAATCTTTCAGAAACATATCCCAACTCTCTTCTCCTTGTTTCTTAGCTTCTTCGCTCTTGTGAAATTGGTCTCTAATATCTTCCATTTCTATGGATGTTTCCTCACGGAATTTCTTTGACTCCTCTATTTCTTTATTCCATGATTCTCGCAATTTTCAAGTTCCTTTCTCAGTGACGCAAGCTCTGTTTTGGTTCCTTTTTTAGAATTGTTTTTCTTAAGTTCATTAATTAATTTGCGTAGTTCCGACAGCATATTCAAAACAGTTTTCATAGTTTTTCTATCTTTGATATTTGTAACGAACATGCTCTTTCGTTATTTTTTTCCATTTACCGCCCTTCGGGTTCACGCTATAATTTTCGTTTCTAGTTACTAGAAGTGCTTAATTTCCCACGGGATGATTCTCCGTTATTGGACCTAGAGTTCTGTCGGAGTCGGTATGTGAGCAGCGAACTGGAATTTAGGCGCGACTTCATTCACACAGTTCTCCGGCATTCCCCTCTTACTCACTTTCTCAACGTACACTTACGAAGGACCACCGTGGGGATCGCGGCGCGGACGCGTTGCCTGTAATCGTTTATATTTACAGGGAATGTTGTTATTATTTTGAGAAAATCAGTAGGCATAGACTTGGATAATAACAAAAGTATATTATTAAAATTATTTGAAGACTTTAAATGATGTTTTGAATGACTGTGAATGCCGTGGGCCATTAAAATTGAATAGTTGAATAAAGTTGTACTGGCATTAAAACGTCACACATAAGATGTAGTGGAATGCGGATTCGTTGCTCCTCAGGCGAGGGGCGTGTGACGTCATCCATGGGCGAGCCACGCGCGGCGTTGAGCGGTGCGGCACGTGAGCGAGCGAGGCTGGACGGCGCACCCCCTGAGGCCGGAACGATTGGCTGATAACTGTTGCCAGTGCGACGCACACATGGCTGTTCCGGAATTCATGCTGCATATCCCGTTGATCACAAAACCGCCGTTCACGCTCACAATCACAGAGTTTTACGTGTACAGTTGGTAGCAAACATTGCATAACATATTGCAACAATTCACAGTTTACACAATGAAACACAGGTTCAGAATATCGCACAGCACAAGTCAGTAAATGCAGAGAGAGTCACCTTGCATATTGCTGTAGCAGACATTGTTTCAAGAATGTGAATACATTGGTTTGTGAATTTTGATTGATTGATTGATTTTTTCGTGTTTCCGGGCGCGTCAACTACTTTGGTCATTAGTCCCGTTAGTGTAGTGCATGTCTTTTCTCGGGAGATGGCGGTGATCTTCCCCCGTTGGATGGCGAGATCCGGCGCCGACCTACCGTCGGCTAGTGGGGCTTCCCCCTAACCTGGACTCTCCCACCAGCGGGGCACCACCCCAGCCGGGACAAGCTCTAAGCTCCCGACCGGTCTCCCGAAATATGTGGTAGTGTAGTGCATGTTAGTGTAAGTGTGTGTGTGTAAGGGGGAGAGGATAGGACAAGGAAGAGGAAGGACAGATCGCGCGCGGTCCGTGGCCCGTTTGGTAGGGTACTGCTCCGGCATTCGCCTGGTGTTGATCGGAGAAACCACGGAAAACTACCGATCAGAGCAGCCGGCCGCTAGAATTCTCCTCCAGACAGCAGCTAAATTCGACCTAGCTGAAAAGCTAGTGTCGAAAATCCTGCCGCCGTCAGGACTCGAACCTAGGACCTCCCGGTTAGAGGCGCTGCAGTGACATCAGTTGATGCACTGAGCTACCGCTACCGGTTTGGTTTGTGAAGATTGCGTGCGTAGCACATCACCTAAAACCATTTTACGCTGAAAGTGTAGAACTCACAATTAGTAGTTAGCACAAATTTTACTACGGTGCAAACACTCCGCATTGTGGCATGTAAAATAAGTTCAGCAATAGCACATATTAAGTATTTAGAATTCTTCGCATTTAGAATTCTTTCAAATTCAGTCAGCCTTCATACTGCTCGTTGTGTATATTACGCGAATGTTCATTCCCGCCTGAGATATGGCATGATATTTTGGGGAAATACATCTTATAGCTCCCAGACGTTTTGATTACAAAAAGGAATTGTACGAATAGTAACCAAATACCACCCACGTGATTCTTGTAAGCCTCTCTTTATTAAACTAGGAATTTTATCTTTGCCTTGTCTGTTAATTTTCGAATCAGTGCTTTTTGTCAAAAATGATTTGTTTAAGGGCGGGAATGTATGTTCAGAAAACGCTGATGTCTATTAGTATAAACTATTAGTATCAAATTAGTATACTCGACGTATAAATCATATTCATCAGGTGATGGTATCATTACAAAAAATTCCCATACAATACATGTACATTAAACGATTAAATTCGATAGAAAAGTTTAAATCCAAAGTGAAATCGTTTCTGCTGCATAACTGTTTCTATACAATTAGAGACTATACTGAGCATCACAAGGAAAGTAACATTAATTTTAACAGTAATATTTAATGCATTATTTACCATTTGGACTGTATAAATGTAAACAACCTGTAACAAGTATTGTACTGCAGCCTCCGGGTCAATGACCCCCATCTCGATCAGGTTTTTCGTCCAGTTTCCCTGATCCATTGAGCAAATGCTGAGATGGCTCCTTGTTTTGCTTCCGGACATAAATGTAATTTCATAATCTGTGTACACCTTCTAGAATTCAGTGGGAAATATAGTTATTCAAATTATCATCTACATGTCGCATCAGGATGTATTATTCCTTGACGAAGGGCATCCTGAATAAAAGCCCAAACTTTTTGGCGATTTATCCTTGGAAATAGATCTTATTACGTCGGAGCGGTTTTTTTCTTCTCTCAAAATTCAAGTAGTATATGGTATAGTGTAGGGATCACAGAATTTTGTATACGTGCACAATATTCACTTCCCGCATAGCACATCATACACAGCTTTTTAACTGTTTTTGACGTAAATAAATAAATAAATAAGTAGAATTGATGGTAACGTGGAGTTACACATGACAGCGTGTGACTGGCATGAGATTCAGAGCGAGACTACCCAATTTCGTTGGGGAGAGAGAGAGAGAGAGAGAGAGAGAGAGAGAGAGAGAGAGAGAGAGAGGAGCAGGAGGCAATGAGTGCTGCGTTAGACGTGGCTGGACCAATGGGATTTGATTTTACAAAATGTCTCTGATGCAGATATTGAGAGATGTGGTTAACTTGTAATTAAACAAATTGTACGGATGCGTATAAATTTAATTAGTATAGTTAACTTATTACAATAATTACATGGTGCAACAGATTCTAGGAAACCGCTGGGATGGGAACGCAGTGAGTGCCGTGGGCGAAATCCCAGGAACCAGCCAGTTGAATCTTGCAGCCGCGCTTCTATGATATCTGAGCTCGTCATCCGGCTCATATGAGCGGTCTGGCTGGAAGCTTGGATGAAGCAAGAATATACACAATTGCAATAAACTAAATTGTACTGAAGCTCGGCTAGGCGAGTTATGCACACAGTGAATGAAATATAATTGGACTTGTAAAATAAGAGTTGCTTGTACGAACGAGTTCGTTGTATGTAATCTGGCGTTGCTCAAATTATTAGTTCTTAAACCGCTAGATAGCACTGGCCTCTGATGTAATTATCCCTAGCGGGTTGGTGAAGTCATCTTTTTCTTACGTACATATTAAAACAAAAACAAAGCGTTGTTTTAAGTACATCAATGATGGCTACTTGTCTGAATTGGGAAGTAAATTATATAACGATAAAGTGTAAGAAATAAAATGTATTTATATAAGAAGTTATGTAAACACCTTTATTCACCAATAATTCACCACGAGGTTCGAAAGGCCGTGGATAATGGGTAACAAGTCCCCGAGAGAATTAAGTTATATTCAATCGCACGCTGTATATTTTATTTGAAAATAATTTCTTTAGATATTTACATAGGTAACCACACATTGGCCGATAGCCAAGTAGTTTCCATCAGCAATATTGTGACTACCGAATTTATTGTGATAGTCAGCTTTTACTACTTACTTCAAAAAGTTCCCGGAATATTTAATTATTCATTTAATTTGTATTCGATAGTCAAGATTTGCATAGCAACCAGTTTTTGTTGTTCGTCTATTTGGTAAAGGCTGCGGATCAACGCTCTAACATCACGTTTTGTATTTTATTACACAAATGGATATTTGTTTAATAAAATCAGAGACATTAAGAATGCTTGAAGAAGGGTATGGAGATGTAGCAATAAAAAAGAAAACAGTTAATGCGAGCCACACGTCCGGTTACAAGCCGTAAGGCCAGCACCCGACCTGAGACATCTTGGGGGGTGGCGAGCACAATTCGCCAGATGGTCAGCTAGCTCAGTAAGACGTCCCAGTGTGGACACAATAAATAAAAAAAGAATAGGGGGGGGGGCAGGGTCGTGAAGATCATTTTGGATTGGATGCAAAATAACACACAACTCGAGTTAGAATCACTTTTCACTTCATTCAGTACATTCTAGAAATATTTGCTACTGCGAGAGATACATAAAATGGCACACAGAAAAATCAAATACAGAATACTCTTGACTGTCTGTAAGAAAAACTCACACACACACACTAATAACTCGATACACAATTTCTTACTCTTCTTTACAACCCAATTTTTTAACACACACACACTTTCAGAAATTCTAAGAATCGTTAAAATATTACTTTATACAAAAATGAAAGAAAAACACATTGAAAATCAAAACTAGTACTTCTGACTTAACATTACTTTCACAAAAAAATGAAACTCTCTCTCTCTCTAAATCCAGAGAATGATTACTATTATAATTCGTCTCTTACACAGACTCTTAATCACTAAATTACAATATCAGATCTTCGAATCCTTTTAAAAGAAAAGATTGATTCTGTTCTCACGTATTAGAAGTCGGAAACAACTGTATTTTTACTTCTTTATCTTTTAAGCATGGCAAATATGTTACCCTCCCTTTCTTTCTACGTGACGGATACAGAATAAGCTTTCTGATTAAAATGAATTACTCCTATCCCTACAAAAACAGTTCATTTAGTACGACCTTACTTTATTCTCTTCTCGGCCGCGTCGGGAAGTCAGCTGTGCTTTCTTCTACACCTTCCCTCGGAGCTGTTTCGGCCTTGAAGCGTCGGAGCCTCGGGTTGAGAACGCAGTTGCCCACCAGAAACGCGTTCTTCGTCTCGTTCAAGGTTTATATTCTTGCGTACTCTCATATGAATTTTACTTAATTTCCAATTATGATTAATGACCAACTGGATATTCAGAATTGAAATGGATCCAGAGATCACTCTGTTTTATACGAGCACAAACTTTAAGAGAGCATATATATATATATATATAATAT
>BLKR01016710.1:7517-21727 GCA_011170035.1 Teleogryllus occipitalis | reverse complement strand
ACGGGCGTCGCCGCCGTAGGAAGAGACCATCGCCGGGCGTAATGAGCGCTGTGTAACGGAGTTTTTCGCTTTCGTGTGATGAGTCAGTCAGTCGCGACGCCCCGGCGCTCCGTCCAGGCAGCGCCACTGTTTTGGCGTTGGCCCCGACGCGACGGCTTGACGGAAGCACTTGTCACGTGAGGAGAATGAAGAGAAAGTTCGCCACATGAATTCAATACCCTGATAATTAATAGACTGATAGCCGAATATATACATGTTATATCAGTTAATTTACAGATGCCTAAATGGAACTTAAGTATTGTGACACACGGTTAGACGTCACATTTTTGGAGAGCTTCCTAAAAAAAGAAATAAAAGAGACCTAAGAGGAGCTATCTGAAGGCAGTTTTGTTGGATGGGATTCAGTAATTAGTAAAACACGAATAGCATTTTCTTGTTTCTTTTTGTTCAAAATGACGTAAATACGAAACTATTAGGAACTATAAGTGATTGAAACTACAGGGAATAATATAAACTACGCAGGATATTTACATCGCTAAAAATTGTTTCAAAATATTCTGAGTCGATTTTTACGGATGAATATCAATTTAATTCACTGCATTTCACAGTCAGAACGTTGTTTAAAATCTACATGAAATAGTGTGAAACAACTCAATGAACAGAAGTGCCAACGAGTGACTTATTCAATTGTAAGCCAATTCTCCTTCCTGCTTCCACGAGACCTTTCCACTGAACGATTATTTTTAGTTTATAATAACATTAATAAGTCTCTTTTACACCTTCCTTTTCTGATATACTAGGGCATTGCTTCCAAGTCAATGTCATTGTGATTCCAAGAACGTATCTACGTAGTCATTAAAACGTTCCAACTGGATAAGCGATAAGGGAACAAAAACAACTGTACGTGCTGTTAGTGACCAATGATAGCAAAAACGGGCAAAGCACTTTAAGATGAAAGAACCCTAGCAACAGTTGATGATGCAAGTTCATGCGTGTACGCTTTTTAACTCATATAGTCCGCAGATGAGAGACCAAAGCTGAATTCCTTAGTAATTGCGGGCTCACAAGAAATGAAAACGCGCACATTACGGTACGAAGAGTTAATAGCGTACAAGGAAATACCTAAAGCTTCTAATTCTTGACTAAAAAGGGAAAGAAACGCAGAAATGTTTCCTGGTCGCAAAGACCCTCGTATCCTCATGAACGTATTCTGAAAAGTCGTTGCTCTTTGCTTGTGCGACGTCATGGGTAGGGATATACGCCACAAGAACACAGACACGAGTGAGTTACATACAGTTTATTTACAGAATTATTGACAATGTACAGGACCTCATTCAGAGGTGTTTGTCGGAGCTAAATATTGCAGCCCCCCTCTCTACATGCGCCTCACGGCGGCGCCAGCGAATAGTCAACGGCCTACTCGCAACTCGGCATGTGCCGCGCCCTGGCAGATACACTCTCTGTCCTGCCGTGGTAGAGAACAACTCAGGCGTGCCCGAACTCATCGGAGTACCTCATGCACACAGCACTCCGCGCAGCGGGAGCGGTAGCTCAGTGCATCAGCTGATGTCACTGCAGCGCCTCTAACCGGGAGGTCCTAGGTTCCCACTCCCCACGGCGGCAGGATTTTCGACACTAGCTTTTCAGCTTGGTCGAATTCAGTCGCTGTCTGGAGGAGAATTCTAGCGGCCGGCTGCTCTGATCGGTAGTTTTCCGTGGTTTCTCCGATCAACACCAGGCGAATGCCGGAGCAGAACCTTAACAAACGGGCCACGGACCGCGCGCGATCTTTCCTTCCTCTTCCTTGTTCTGTCATAACCTCTCCTCTTTCACACACGCGCGCACACACACACACTTACACTAACATGTACTACACTACCACAAATTCCGGGAGACCGCTCGGGAGCTTAGAGCTTGCCCCGGCTGGGGCGGTGCCCTGCTGGTGGGAGAGTCCTGGTTAGGGGGAAACCCCACTAGCCGACGGTAGATCGGCGCCGGATCCCGCCATCCAGCGGGAGATCACCGCTATCTCCCGAAAAAAATATGCACTACACTAACGGGACTAATGACCAAAGCAGTTGACGCGCCCGGAAACACGAAAAAATTGATCAATCAATCAAGCACTCCGCGCCAGCGTGAGCGGACACGTTTTGCAGTATTACTGCGAGGAAACCGAGAAGCGCTACCTACGAGTGGCTTCGCGGCACTCCCTTTAAAGGGCCGAACCACGTGACTTGGTACGTTATCTGCTCCCGCACGCTGTATACTCTCGGACGCTCAGTATACTGGGGTTTTTACTTAGCTGGACCTCAAGGTCACTGAAGGCCCGTCACCACGGTAGCATTTAGGCACGGTTTTTCGCGTCTTTCTCAGTCGAGCCGCTTCATCTGCGGTATTGCTTGATACGGTCGCGAGCATGCGACACCTAGCGGAACTACTGAAAAACACGCGACAAACCGTTTTAAGTGCGGTACCGTGGTGACGGGCCTTCAGTGACCTTGAGGTCCAGCTAAGTAAAAACCCCAGTATAAGTGAGCTGTCTCAACACGCGACACTCTGGCACCCGGTAACCTCCCAAATACACACACACTGAAAATCCCTCTGGTCCGGTGTAGCACTCATTGTTTGAGTGGCTTTTTAAACTACCTTCATGCCAATACCTTGCAAGGGTTTCTCTAATGCAGGAAGACTAGCCCTATTACGCTACACTTGCATTGCGTCGTCCGTGTAAACGGAATAGAAAACGATACACACGTGCACAACTCCAATGTCCCGGGGAGCTGTACGTCCCTGCATGTAAGTCTGTCAAAAAACCCACACTGCCTGTCAAAAAACGTTTTATGGTTTGATCCGAATGGTAATGCATATTTCCTATGTATTTACTAGTACTTTTTTAAACTTTCATTGGAATTAACAAAATTTGAATATAAAAAAAGAAAAATGTTGGTAGAGTCGATTTCAACTTTCCTTACTAATATTTCAAAGCATACTTTATCAGTCCAGCGTATCAACATTTGATCTAATATTTAGAAAGTACAATACGGTAGTACGATACGTTTGTATATAATCCCCTAATTTGCGTTTGGGTCTTCCTCTGTCACTACATAGGAGACATTGGCAAGTGACGTTTTTCTTGTGTACTCTTCTCAAGATTGAACACACGTTTCGGGAAAAAATAAATGATGGCAGGAATTTGTAAGAGGACATCATTAACTTTGTATATGAATAAATCATGAAGTTTAATTTTCGGAGTGATGACGATTACAGTAACCATGTGCAACCTACTCCACTTAACCGCGGGTGCTCGAGGCATCACCCTAATATGCAGATGCAGTATGACGTAGATAAAGATAACGAAATGACAAGTAGTGAATCATGTGACATGACATGGTGAATGAGACTGAAGATGAGTCGAAATGATGGAATGAGTCTGTGGGATCTCTCGTGAACACGGACCACGAACATAAATGTCCACCACAAATGCACCCAATAATTCGATCACTTGTCCTCAGAGATGGAATTTGAGCGCCCTATCTAAACTGTACGTGCAATTACTTGAAACCCTCGGAATTCTTTGTAGAAGGTAAGTTGACAAATGGTTCAGTTCTTTGGAAAAATGAGGGAGATGTGCAAGATCGATATCTCTCATTATTGTTAATAAGATAATTCATCCGCAGCAGGAAAAGTTATTCAATGTTCAGGATTGAAAAAACCGATGAATATTATTATAATTATATATATAATTATATAATTTTAGTTTGAGCAATAACCTGGCCATACAAGGAAAACTAAGGTATTGAGTGTCCCAACTGCCACAGCACTCTTCGATGAACGTAGCTCAGATGCTGAACTACAACCAATCCTAGCTCAGTCTTTGGAAATGGGGTGGACCAGTCGCTCGCAATGCTATTCCAGGTTACACGCGGATAAATTACAGGAATATATATATATATATATATATATATATATATATATATATATATATATATATATATATATTCCATTATCTTCTTAGGAGAGCACCGCATCATTGATAAGCATTCACAACTCACATCACACAATATTTGGATGTTAAAAACATGCATTGTCTTTTAATTTCTACAATATCGTGAGTCATATGTGAAAACTAGTTTGTAAATCCATTGTTAGTGCTTCATATTTCGCAAAGATCTTCTATATATTTCTATATATATCCATAAATATATAGAATATTTCTATATATATTCATCCTTCCTTCTGCCTTTCCTTCTGCATGGATTTATTTTGAGTCTGGCCCGCTAGCATAGACGTAATTTTAAAGTAGCTCAATACAAAATCGTGTTTGACTTCTCTAATTTATAATAAGCTTATTGAGATGTTTGTATTTTATACACACGATATGCCCATGAAGATTTATTTATGTATCAAGGCCGAGAAATGAATGATTTTGGATGAGGCGTTTACAAACAGAGGCGGTGCTGAGGTTGTTCAAAATCATTTAATTTCGGCCGAGGTGCGTACAACTATTTTTCGTATACTCACCTCCCAATTTTAGGTATGAATTTTTAGAACAGATTTATACCATGCGGGTTCGCCGCATAGTTGCAGATGTTCTACATTATCGGGTCTGAATTTGTCAGTACTTTCACAATCGTTAAAGCGTGCAGAATTTGCGGCCGATTTTGGCGATTTGTTTCGTATGTATTGAGTGCGATATTTCAGAGATTACAATATTTAGGAATATATCGAAGTGTGTTTTTAATATAAATGTTAACAATAAATAAGTTAAAAAGTTCTATATTAAAAAAATAATAAATGTTATTTGCAAATGTGTCAACAGTCATTTGAACATTGTGACTTGTTTACTTGAGGTTGCCATGTTAATCGTCTTCTAAAATTCATTCTTGATCTTGACCGTCAAAGCTCACCTTTGTGGCGTATAAATGCTCTGCCAAATACAGGTTTTGAAGCCAGGATACGAAAGAATATATTTTAAAATAACTTAACATATTATAATCTATCATTTTTAGCATTATTATTACCATTATTATATTATTTGTATGACAATTATTATCTTATTTACGTAATTAACTGCCACTGGGTTACACCCAATTGCAGTTTAAATAAATTTATCTTCTATTTTATTTTACTTGTGTATACAAATACTGTTAATATCGTTAATTTAATACAATAAACCATCACCTCCTCTAGCGTACGACTGGGCAAGGAAACGCCCAACGGTCCCTGCAGCTATTTTAGTACTGCAAATGCCCTACATGTCTCTGCTAATAAGGCGAGCGTCCTCGCGTTCAAACAGCGGCGCGTGTTGTTTCAGCCGTCCGTTCCTCGGCGCAAGGAAGCGTCGCGCATCGTTAGCGCGGGCGCCGTCGATGCCCCGCCCCCTTCCCAGCCAGCGCCACGGGGCCGCGAGGCGCGCGGGATTGTCGACAGAAGGCCTCTGCGCCGCGGGGGCGGCAGCCGCGCAGCACGCAGCGTAATGCCATTAGCGCGCGAATAGGAGCTAATGGAGAGGAAGAGACCCAAAACTAAGTAAATTACCAGCCGGACCGCCCCGCCCCTGCATGGCGTAGGCCCCGCGGCGCCTCGCGGAAACGCACGGGCGGTCGCCCGGCCGGCCGGCTGGACGGTGCGGGAGGGTGGTTGGGCGGAGATGGCTGCGTGCCGTACGCCCGAGTACGGATGGGGGGGGGGGGACGTACGGCGCAGCACGGAGCCCTCGGCGGTGAGGGAGACAGTTCAGGGCGAGGGAGGCGAAGGTTTTGAGTGGAGGTGAGTGAGAGCGGGTGAGGGTGTAAGTGGAGATGGGCGGGAGCGGGTGAGGGTGTACGTGGAGATGGGTAGGAGCGGGTGAAGGTGTAAGTGGAGATGGATGGGAACGGATGAGAGAGTATGTGCAGATGGGTGGGAGCTGTTGAGGATGTAGGTGGAGATGGATGGGAGCGGATGAGGGTGTAAGAGGAGATGGGCGGGAGCGGGTGAGGGTATAACTGGAGATGGATGGGAGCGGGTGAGAGTGTAAGTGGAGAAGGGTAGGAGCGGGTGAGGATGTAAGTGGAGATGGGTAGGAGCGGGTGAAGGTGTAAGTGGAGATGGGTAGGAACGGGTGAGGGTATAACTGGAGATGTTTGGGAGCGGGTGTGGGTGTAAGTGGATATGGGTGGAAGCGGGAGAGCGTGTAAGTGGAGATGGGCGGGAGCGGGTGAGGGTATAACTGGAGATGGATGGGAGCGGGTGAGAGTGTAAGTGGAGAAGGGTAGGAGCGGGTGAGGATGTAAGTGGAGATGGGTAGGAGCGGGTGAAGGTGTAAGTGGAGATGGGTAGGAACGGGTGAGGGTATAACTGGAGATGTTTGGGAGCGGGTGTGGGTGTAAGTGGATATGGGTGGAAGCGGGAGAGCGTGTAAGTGGAGATGGGCGGGAGCGGGTGAGGGTATAACTGGAGATGGATGGGAGCGGGTGAGAGTGTAAGTGGAGAAGGGTAGGAGCGGGTGAGGATGTAAGTGGAGATGGGTAGGAGCGGGTGAAGGTGTAAGTGGAGATGGGTAGGAACGGGTGAGGGTATAACTGGAGATGTTTGGGAGCGGGTGTGGGTGTAAGTGGATATGGGTGGAAGCGGGAGAGCGTGTAAGTGGAGATGGGCGGGAGCGGGTGAGGGTATAACTGGAGATGGATGGGAGCGGGTGAGAGTGTAAGTGGAGAAGGGTAGGAGCGGGTGAGGATGTAAGTGGAGAAGGGTAGGAGCGGGTGAGGATGTAAGTGGAGATGGGTAGGAGCGGGTGAGGGTGTAAGTGGAGATGGGTAGAAGCGGGTGAGGGTGTAAGTGGAGATGGATGAGAGAGGGTTAGGGTGTTAGCGAGTGTGTGGTGGACCGCAGCTACTGATGGCGTAAATTTCGGGATGCTGATGTTGAGAACCACAGTGATATAAGGAAGAGGCAGATGGATTTTGACGAAAGGCGCGTTTCCTTCAGCGTGCTAATCGGGTGGCTAGCTGAGCCGAGTTATGCTTTGTACCAGAACGTGAAACGCCAGTACTCTAGAGCACAGCTGTACGAGAGCGGAGAGAGAGTGGGAAGGGCAATAACAAGTAGTTAAGGTGGCAGAGAATCAGGATCGGTGAGGAAGATGGTGAAATGTTGACGAGAAAGCTAGTGGGTGTCTGTTGATGGGAAAGTAATCGGTGCAGTTGCTAGTTGTATTGAGAACCTGAGGGTTGTAAGGTCTTTTTTGTGAAGTACATGGGTCCATTTAGCAAGCCCAGTTAAATGGGTGATGAAGGAGCGAAGAGAGATGATACTGAGTTTGTTGAATGGTCAGCTAACGGGCAATTTGTTGAGGATGTTGACGACGTTGTGAACCAGGGTGGTGCGTATCTGGAGGTGGACAAGGAGGCAGACAAATTTTAATGAGGATTGCGTTTTCCCTGGCGTTTTGGAACGCACGCAGAGACTGAATGGCTGTGTTGCTGGTCCGAAATATAAATGCTTGGGTTCCGTGTGGCGGACGACGAATGGCAGGCGTTGCAAAACGCGGCGATCGTGAGTGGGTGACAGTGTTGACGGAAATGGCGACAGTGAAAGTAGGAAAAGAGTCGAAGTGAGAGTAGTCAGGATGTTGATGACTAGAGAAAGGATTTTCATGTAAATACATATTGTTTACAGGAGCAAGATACCTGCATACAATATTTTTTTTCAGAGTTTACAAGACATTTTGAATGAATTAGAACTATTTTTATTTTATTATTTTATTATAGAATTATTTTATTTTTAAATATTTTGGTATAATTACATATTTTTACATATTTTACCTATTAATACATATTTTGTTACATTTTGCGGTTTGCATTTGCTATACTTATACCTCGAAATGGAACATTTCAAATGCGAGTTCGCAATCTGTTACTGGAATCATCTTTTTTATGAAGAAAAGCCATGCGCCTCTATGGCCATCAGACCTTCATGAACTTGTCAACCCCCTCCCCCTTCTGCTTCTTAAATCTGCGTATTCGGGATCAAGGATGAGAGGATGTATGTGAAACAGAAGAAATATTTACCACGAGCTTGCTCGTGCTTCATAGACCCCAAGTGTATCGTGATAAAAAAAAACTAAGAAATATTTTTAGATCTTATCTTATCCCGTTGTTGGATTAGGCCGGGGGAGAAGTACGTCCCCTCCCAACTCCAGGATCCATTATTGACACCATGGCTCTACTACTCCCCCGAGCACCTGCTTCTCGTAAACATTGTATATAGGACGAACGTATTTTATATGTCAAAAGAAAGTAGTGTTTCATTACTTCTGCAGAGGTAGACATTTCTTCCAGTCTCCAATTTCATGTTCAAATCCGATCCACGACGTTCAGTGCTTGTAAAATGCCTGTATAGAGGAATTTTACAGTCTATAATAATTTTTATTTTACATATTTTCAATTTTTCTTACATATTTTGGAAAACATAAATACATATGAAAGTACATATTTTACCTTTTCCGTCACAATAAATTCCGTACCATAATGGTGACTAATAATAAAAAAGAAATGTACGGAGATGATTTTGCAAAGTAAAAATACATTCCATGTGGTTGAACTGGGTGATAACCACAAAAGTGGGTACAGAGGTTTGAGGGTTGTACGTGGGTAGTTGGGGACGGAGGCGGCGGTGAGGGCCAAGGCAGCGGTAAGGGCGAGGACGGCCGCGAAGGCGTAGGTGGCCGCGTGGACGAGGGCGGCGGTGAGGGCAAGGGCGGCGGTGAGGGCAAGGGCGGCGGTGAGGGCAAGGGCGGCGGTGAGGGCAAGGGCGGCGGTGAGGGCAAGGGCGGCGGTGAGGGCAAGGGCGGCGGTGAGGGCAAGGGCGGCGGTGAGGGCGAGGGCGGCCGCGAAGTCCAGGGCGGCGGCAGGGCCGCGGCGTGGGCGAGGGCTGTCGCGAAGGCCGAGGCAGCGGCGAGGGGGATGGCGGCAGGGAGGGCGAGGGCGGTCGCGAAGGCGGGGGCATTGGCGAGGGGGATGGCGTCGGCGAGGGCGAGGGCGGTCGCGAAGGCGGGGGCAGCGGCGAGGGGATGGCGTCGGCGAGGGCGAGGGCGGTCGCGAAGGCGGGGGCATTGGCGAGGGGGATGGCGGCAGGGAGAGCGAGGGCGCTGGCCATGACGAAAGCGGCGCGCAGCAGAAGCAAGGGCGCTCGTCCGTCGGTTGCGCGCACTTTATAAAGCGCTAATGCGCCGCCAGCATTAACGAGCTTCCATCGGCACAGATTAAGTTCCTCGCGCGGCTCCGCCCGGCGCCTCCGCCCACGCGCCCACGGACCGCGCGGCCGCGGCACAACGCGCGCTCAAAGGCCACGCTGCCCCGCCCCTCCCCGCCCTGCTTAGGCCACCTACCACTCCACGCGCCAACCAGTGACACGTTTAGCCAGGCTACCGGGCAAAAATTGTGCACGAAAATGAAACGAAAAGCATTGCACTTAGTAGATTGATTTTTTGTTAGTGATTCCGGGCGCGCCAACTACTGAGGTCATTAATCTCGTAAGTGTAGTTCGTATGTTTCATCGGGAGGTGGCGGTGATCTTCCTCCTTCTGGATAGCGAGATCTGGCGCCGACCTTCCGTCGTCTAGCGGGGTTTTCCCCAACCAGAACCAAGTAGCTCCCACCAGCAGGGTAACGCCCCAGCTGGGACGAGTTCTAAGTCTCCGACCGGTCTCCTGGCAAGTGTGGTACTGTAGTGTATGTTAGTGTAAGGGTGTGTAAGGGGAGGTCCATGGTCTGTTTGCCAGGGTACTGCTCAGGCATTCGCCTGGTGTTGATCGAAGAAACCACAGAAAACAACCGATCAGAGCAGCCGGCCCCTAGAATTTTCCTTCAGACAGCGACTAAATTCGACCTAGCTCAATAGCTAGTCGTTGACTAGTTGATGCATTAAGCCATCGTTTGCGGTCGTCGCACTTAACACGTTTTTTCAATTTACTTGGTGGAAAGCACACGGAGACTTCTACATAAAACTTCACACTAAGATTCGTCTGAGTTAAATTACATACATTGTTCAAAATTCGAAGTTGAGGTTGAACCTGGTCTTAAACTAGTCAAGGTGAAATTTTCGCAAAGTCAGGGCAAAAACCCGAACGGTTAAAATTAGTGGCCTGAGAACGGGTTCAACATACGGCGAAAACGTGATACAGAATGGACGAAACTCACCCGAATCCCAATTTGATAAAAATCTGGTGACCCAATCATGCGAGAATCCCTTACGAGAGAGTTTTGACTGATTTTTGGAGGTCTGGCCTACTGTGTGACGCGCGGCCTCTGTGGCCCGCCGCCCGGCCGCCATCTGTCTCTGCTCTCCGCCAGCCGCCCACTCGCGCGCGGAGGGGCAGATTCTGCCGTCGTCGTGCGAGCAACCTGTGCGCCCCCCCTCCCGCCCCACCCCGCCGGCGCGCCGCCGCCGTCTCAAATGCTCCGCGCCATTTGTGTACCGGCCCCGCCCATCTCTTCCTGGAGCTCTTGAGCGCGGCTGTTCTCTCCCGGAGTTTCAGATGCTGAATCCCTTCCCTAGCCCTTACCTCGCCCTGCGGCGCCCTGCCCGCACATCTGCTCTCCCACCCCAACCCGCCCCGCCCCGCCCACCCGGCTCGCCCCACTCTCCCTCAGGACGCCCGAATCCACCCAACGGACCTCCTTCCCTGTCCACTCGCCCGCCCGCCACTTGCCCGCTCGGCATCCTCTCTCCCTTCCACCCACCTGACTTTCGCTTTTCTCGCCCACCCCCTCTCACAATCATCCTGCATGCCTGCCCTGCCCCCTAAGCATTTACTTCCAGCAACCCGACCGCCCCTTGCCAGGCCCGGCCCCACCTCCTACACCATACTCCTCCCGTCCCCATCGCCTTCCTTCGCTCCGTGCTTGCTTCACCCATCCGCTAAGTTTGGTCATGTCAGAGGTTGCAGATTACCGCCCAACTGCTCGTGCCTTCCCTCGGCGGTTCTTGCTCATCCCTCGCCCTCCATGAACTCGCGTGCCCGACTCATATTTCTTGCCCTACCTCCGGGTTCTGCTGGCTGGAGCCTTCGGCTCACGTACATCCGCCGAAACGGTCTGTGGATTCAGCTTTCTTGACGTGTCTTTCGCGGTGGTCGCGGCTGGCGGCCTCGTCTTTTTTGTGTACTCGCGGGATTTCCAGGCTAATATTAGTTGTGGTGTGGATAAGACGTACTTCCACTTGGACGATCCACGTGCCACGGTGAACTTATTTCTGGGGTAATTTCAACCCCCTCTTTGCTTTCTCAGTTGTAAACAGTTTCATTATTTCGCTTTGTGTAGCGAAATCATGCCTTTCAAAAGAAGTTTATTATTAAGAGGGTACGTAACAACATGCAGCGCATTGAAGTCGAGATTGAATGTAAGGTTGGGCCGTCTGAAAGAAGGAATGCCGCCGATGTTTGAATATTGATGCGCAATTATCCTCAACATCTTTTCAGTATTCTGCAAGCTCGTAATTGCAACGGTATGCATAAACGTGTATTTTATTCTCTATAAAATAGAGTTCATCGGAGGAAGTTAAATAAAGCAATACAGTCAAAGGCGTTACAGAATACATGCAACTGTAACACTACTTGTCCTCTACTTCTCAATCTGTTCTTATTTTGTCCTCCTTTTTTATTATATTCCTTCTATATTCCAATTTCGCTCTTTCAAGTTCCTTGAATTTACTGTAAGGACCCAGCAGATGTTCATACGGCCTCACGTACAAGGACTAATTTTGTGTACCTCTAAATCATAATCCGTAATATTAATATTAAGAGATATTAGAAAACGAGAGCAAGGAAATATCGAAGGTTACGAACTACGACACTTCAGGAAAATAATAATCTCTTCAAATTATCTCAAACCGTCCGTAAGTTTACGATCTTCTTGTTCCTCCGTTACACTGTAAGACATTACATTACATTTAATGTAGATTTAATGTCCGACTGTACATGAATTTTAACGTACCTTATACATTAAAGGAGAATTAATGCACTTGTAGATTAAATGTAATGTATTTTCATTTCTTCTGAAAATAAGTGAATAAGTTCTGATTGGTGTGTAGGTGAGGGTTCCTTCGCCTCTCTATGTATCAAACGCGTATATGTTTGTATGTATGTATATTTGTGTAGTATGTAAGTTTATTCATTTATATGGTAGTATGTATGCATTTTAATGTTTAGTATAGGAATGTAAATGCCATCTGCATATATAGGAAATGACAGTCACTGACATGTTTGTTTATATTTATTTTTTATATATTATTTTATTTGTAATTGTAGTTTTGTATTCTGCCACCGGGCATCATTTGCCCAATTGTAGAATAAATTTATATCTATCTATCTATCTATAAATTAAAATCAATGTAGATTTAATGTACAACTGTTAACTTACTAGTGTACATTAAATTTAATTTACGTACAAAAATTATTTTCATGTACTTTTACATCACAAGTAATGCAGACATTTCTGATAGTGTAATACGTTGGGCTCATTCTTCGTGCGCATACACATTCAATCCCAATTCTATTCTCTCTGTCGTCCTTTGCATTCTGAGCACGCCAAACCTGTTGCCTCAGTCGTACAACGCGTATCGCCATTTGTTATTTGAGAGCGTCTCCACACAGCCGCCCGTGGGTTCATTCAGTCGCCGCATTCCACTCTCTGCTTCGCTCTTTCCGCTCTTCGCGGCACCGCGTGGCGCGTGGCGCGTGGCGGGGTCCTTTCCGCGCCACGTTCGCGTCTCAACGGACCCCGGTCGTCGCCTCCGCTGCCGCTGCCCCCCGACATTTACACCGCCTACCGGGCATTGGCACATTTTCTTCAGCCCATAATACTTATCCCCCATCCTGGAATACCTATCCCCACTCGTTTGGCTGGTTGGTTGGTTGATTGGCAATTCCGGGCGCGTCAACAGCTTAGATCATTAGTCCCGTAAGTGTAGAGCATCTCTCTGTCTGTCTGTCTGTCTCTCTCTCTCTCTCTCTCTCTCTCTCTCTCTCTCTCTCTCTCTCTCGGGAGATGGTGGTGATCTTCTCCCGCTGGATGGCGAGTTCCGGCACCGACCTACTAGCGGGGTTTCCCTCTAACCAGGACTCTCCCACCAGCGGGGCACCGCCCGAGCCGGGACAAGCTCTAAGCTCCCGACCGGTCTCCCGGAATATGTGGTAGTGTAGTACATGTTAGTGTAAGTGTGTGTGTGTGTGTGTGTGTGTGTGTGTGTGTGTGTGCGTGTGTGGAAGAGGAGATGATATGACAGGACAAGGAAGAGGAAGGGAATATCGCGCGCAGTCCGTGGCCCGTTTATTAGGATACTGTTCCGGCATTAGCCTGGTGTTGATCGGAGAAACCACGGAAAACTAACGATCAGAGCAGCCGGCCGCTAGAATTCTCATCCAGACAGCGACTGCATTCGACGTAGCTAAAAAGCTAGTGTCGAAAATCTTGCTGCCGTCCGAACCTAGGTCAAAGGCGCTGCAGTAACATCAGTTAATGCACTGAGCTACCTCTCCCGGTCTGCCCCCCGACATACCGGGTATTAATTGCGCACATTTTTTTGAGCCCTGGAATACCTATCCCCACTCCTTTGCCAACATTAGTTGAATTAAGAATAAATGATAACAAGGAGCGTTGTAGACAAAATCTGATAACCAGAAATGTTTGCTCCCATGTAATAGAAACTATTTTACATAAAAAAATTAACTACAAATTTGATATAATAATATTTTGTCAAAATAACCATACTTCCCACGTCTCTTGCAACTAGCGAAGCAGGGCTCAAGAAAACGTACGCGGATAATAGCACCGCCTCCGCCGCTAATGCCATCACCACAACATAAGCATCACCGCCGCCAACGTGTTCAATTCTTCTATCAACCCACCGCCTCCGATGTCACTTTTCACACCGAAGCCGGAGCAGCTGTCACCATCGCCTCCTATTCTTCTTTCAGCACAGCTTCTAGGTATAATGTCGCCACAACAATTACGTCCGTTGTTGCCACCAACGCCACCGCCCTCGCGTAGCCATCCCCTCCCCTTCCGCTGTCCCCTCCATACATTACTTCCTTTACTTTCAACACCCCACCTCTGAAATCGCCTTTCGCAGGCGCCGTTCCGTCCACTAAATCCTCCATCCCAGCGTTGCCGTCAGTGCCAAATCCCCTACCCCGGTCGTCGCCGCCGCCGTTACATCTGCCGCCCCTA
>BLKR01016709.1:0-21751 GCA_011170035.1 Teleogryllus occipitalis | reverse complement strand
TACTATCAGTTTTCTTCTATCACGTCCGGTCAATAAATTTTAAACGTTTATTTACAATCTTTTCATACATCAGAACAATAATTAAATTTGTTGACAACATAATTAGCATTTATTGAAGAAGATATTCATTACAATTACAATTAATACAGTTGATGCAAAAAAACCAAAATTTGTTTTAAAAATAATAACAAAGTTTTCATTTTTACTCATGACCGATATGCATAGTTATACTTTTCTACACGTTCATTGTCATGGTTAAGGAAGTTGTGTATAATATAGCTATCTCATCATGTAATTGTGAACATTATTCACGTACATTTCACAGGAACTAACGACAATTAATACAACTTATATTTTTTGCAGACATGTATAGTCTTCTTTTTGCACTTCTTCTATAAGCATGAAAAGTACTGTCCCTTGAAAAGTCAAGAACCAACTGCAGTTTGCCATCATGTTAGAAGTCCAACCAGCAATGGTGTCTTCTGTCAATGTCTTTCACATTTGGGCGAAAACGTTTACCATTTTCTTTGCTGCAAAATCCAAGTCAATCAAGAAAATAGTCAATGTGCGCGTGAAAGGAGTGTAGATTTGAACTCGTGTTACAGACTCATTTTCTCAATTTTTTACATAGTGTTTACAATGATTTGGTAATCTGGACTCCATGTGTTTCCTAGGAAGCTTTTTACATGTTTGTAGCTATGAAAGATTTGTTTTTCTGTATGGATTATTGTATTTTAAATTCGGGTCACACATTAATTCCTCCATCTGACGTCCAGTAGAAATACTTGCTTTCAGCTTATCTAGAGACATTCTGTGATAAACATTACATATGTACTTCAAACACTCACTGTCTTTCTCTCGAGCACGTAAAAACTTGTGAAAATCATAAATTACTTAAATGATATAATCACACACTATTGTTAAATACTTGTCATGCCATACAATGATATAAAAACGAGAGATTTTTGAAACATATTTTCTTAAATTTTCAAAAACCTGACGTGATAGAAAAAACGGATTTCAACTCCGCAAAAAAAATCGCATTCATTCGAAAACATCATTTTTACTATCTATCTATCTATCCATCTATATATAATCCATGACGATATCGTTACTATTTGATGTATTAAAGATAAATTTAGTACATCGATTTGTTCCAATTTATTCTTTTTTAAAATGGATTTGTCGTCCAGTTTTTAAAGTTTATCAATGCTGTACTAAAAATGATTTGATAGGGTTGAGTGAGCACTTCCTTCTAGAGATTGTTCAAATTGCAGATATGGCTTTGCACTAATCGTCTTACCATCGATGTCCTACATGCAGCCCCGCATCTCCCATCCCTCGCCCATGCCAACAAACCACCCCGATGCACCATAATGCCTGCACCATGCTCGCCCCAGACCCACCCGAAGCCCACTCCATGCCGTCCCAAGCCTGCCTAATATCCGGCGCAAGCCCGCCCAAAGCCCACTCCAAGCCCACCACATGCCCGCCCCGAGCCCTCCCCATGCCCGCTAAATGTCCACCATGCCTGCCCCAGACCCACCCCTGCCCGACCCATGCCTGCCTCATATCTGTCTGTATCAAGTCCCCCCTCCCAAGCCCAACGCCCCAAGCCCGCCCCAAGCCCGCCCCAAGCCCGCCCCAAGCCCGCCCCAAGCCCGCCCCAAGCCCGCCCCAAGCCCGCCCCAAGCCCGCCCCAAGACCAACCCAAGACCAGTCCAAGACCAGTCCAAGACCAGTCCAAGACCAGCCCAAGACCAGCCCATGACCAGCCCATGGCCAGCCCAAGACCAGCCCAAGACCAGCCCAAGATCAGCCCAAGACCAGCCCAAGACCAGCCCAAGACCACCACAGGCCCGCCGAAAGTCCGCCCTAAGCCTGCTCCATGCTCGTCACGTGTCCTCCCCAAGCCTGCAACAGGTACACCCAAAACCCGCCCAAAGCCCTCCCCAATCCCGCCGCAAGCCCGCCCCAAGCCTGCAACAGGCCCGCCCAAAGCCCGTTCCAAGTCCGTCGCAAGCCCACACCAAGCCCGTGGCTGGCCCTCCCAAAGCCCGTCGCCAGCCCACCCCGAACTCGCAACAGGCCCGCTCAAAGTCCGCCCCAAGCCCGTCGCAAGCCCACCCTAAGTCCGCAACAGGCCCACCCAAAGCCCACCCCCAATCCCGCCGCAAGCCCACCTCAAGCCTGCAACAGAGCCCGCTCCAAGTCCGTCGCAAGCCCTAATCAAGCCCGCGGCAGACCCTCCCAAAACCCGTCGCCAGCCCACCCCGAACTCGCGTCAGGCCCGCGCCAAGCCCGTCGCAAGCCCGCCCCGCGGGGCTCATTCTCGCGCCACATCCGCTCGATGTCCATGTGACCAGAAGCGCTGCGCTGCCGCCCCTCCTGGCCCCGACTGGCGCGCGGTGGCGGCGCCGCTCATTGGAAATACCCGCGCGGCTTTTTGCGCGGCGCGGTGGCCGCCAGGCAGCCGGACGTGCGGCCGAACGCGAAGCCCCCCTCCACCCGGCCGCCCCTCCTCCCCTCCCTTTGTTGCCTTCGCGGCTTCTCGTCACTGCTCCGCCGCTGGCGACAGGCCAGCGCCCGCCCCCGCCCGCCCCCGCCCGCCCCTGCCCGCCCCCGACCGCAGCTTCCTTCAACTGATGTTCCCGGGACGTCAACTTCTATGCTCATTAGTTCCGGTAGAGTTGGGTATGTTTCATCCCGAGAGGTGGCGGTGCTCCCCACCGCTGGATCCGGCGCCGACCTACACATCAATTTGCGGGGGAAGTACCTCCTCCAGGACCGGGAAAGGTGGCTTAGTGCATCAACTGATGTGACTGTAGTGCCTCTGACCGGGAGGTTCTAGGTTCGAGTCTCGGCAGTGGCAAGCTTTTCCACACTAGCTTGTCAGCTAGATCGAATTCAGTCGGTGTCTGGAGGAGAATTCTAGAGGCCGGCTGTTCTGATCGGCAGTTTTCCGTGGATTCTCCGATCCACACCAGGCGGATGCAGTACCCTAACAAACGGGCCACGGACGGTGATCCTTCCTTCCTCTTCCTTGTCCTCTCCTCGCCCCTTACGCACACTAACACGCACACTAACATGCACTACACTACCACACATGCCGGGAGATCGGTCGGGAGCTTAGAGCTCGTTTCGGCTGAGGCGGTGCCTCGCTGGTGGGAGATACCTGATTGAGGGAAACCGCGCTACTTGACGGTAGGTTGGCGCCGGATCTCTCCATCCAGCGGGGAAAGATCATCGCCATCTCTCGGGGGGAAAACATGCAACACGCTTTCGGGACTAACGTCAGTAGTTCACCCCCCCCCCGTGAATCACTAAAACCAACTAACTCCCTCCAGCTCTGCTCCTACTGGAATTCTACAGAAATCGAGCTATTTCTTTCCAGCAGAGAAAGTCTGCTACCCCCGAAACTCCAACCCTAGGACCTCCCAACTAGACTCGCTACAGAAACACAGCATCTAGATAATCAAACTGGTAATTTTCGATTGAGGACAAGGGAAGTAATGCAATATTCAGTCATATGGTCTACAGCCGCAGAACCGACTAATTTTATATTTTAATATTTTGCCCAAAATAAATACATACAACGAAACAACGCCTCAAATTCATTTACGTGATTACACCATTTCCTATCATTTTAGTATTTATTATTAGAACGCTCATGGCCTTCTCCATGTTAAAATAATTAGGATAATTCGAAACTGGGAATTGACAAGACTTTTAATAAAGGAATATATTGCGGGAAGAGGGGTTAGGGGCCATCCATTAATTACGTAACGCACATATGCAGTATTTTGGATCCTCTCCTCCACCGTGTAACGCACCGATAACGCGAGCATTAACTTCTCTAAATACTTACGTTTACGTAATTGTATATGACGTAATTATATGTAATTACGTTACGTAAAACATAGCATCAGAAATATTCAAGACGTAAAAATAAATTAATAACGTAAAACAAGGTTATTAATTTCAACTGCTATATATGAATATTTATAGTAATTAAAGAAGTTCATTTTTGATAACTGAATTTAGTTTCCATTAAAACTGGGTGAAAAAGAGATGAGTAGGGAGGAGATAGGAAATTCACTGAGAGCCTAGAACTAACAATGACTCTCGAGAAAAAGCATTAATTGAGCACGGGTGTAATGATCCGCTTTCTTTTTCCTTTCGCTAATATCTTCTAAAAATAATATCTACCGAAAGTATTAAAACATATTCTTCTATCTTTGAATTTTAGGTCTAAAAAGTGTGAAAATTGATGTGTTTTTTTAAACTGTCTTAGGTGGCTCAGAGCATCAACTGATGTCTCCGCTGTACTTATGACCGGGAGGTACTACAAAGCGTATCCAGACGATGGTAGGATTTTCGACACTAACTACACGGCTAGGTCACATTTAGCCGCGTGTGGGGGAGAATTCTAGTGGTTGGCTGCTCTGATCGGTTGTTCAGTGCTTTCTCCGATGAACACCAGGCGAATGCTGAGCAGTACCGTAACAACGGACCAAGGACCATGCAAAATCTTTCCTTCACTTTCTTCGTCCTATCTTCACCCCTTACTTACACATACACGCACAGATACATACAGTTCACTACCATTCCTGTATGGAGACCAGTTGGGAGATTAGAGCCTGTCCCGGCTGGGGAGGTGTCTCAATGGCGGGAGATACCTGATTGGGGAAACCCCACTATTCGACGTGTAGGTCGGCGCCGGATCTCGCCAGCCAGCTGCGGAAGAGTACTACACATGCAGAACTAATAACCTTAGTAGTTGATGAGCCAGGAAACACGAAATAAGCAAACACTCAATTTATTTCAACACGGGGTGGGGGTATATCTTTATTGAAATAACGATTCGGGTTCGAGTTATCGCCCATTGAAATGCACTACCGGCAAAACGCTGGTGTGTCTGGCGCTTACGATCCACTACATCACGCAGCATTGAGTTTAATAACCTCTTTTTATTCTCTCTTAACCCTTTTTAAAATATTATTTGCGTGAAACTGCACGGCATCAACATCTGAATTTAAATGCATTCAATTGTGCCTGCCAAATATAAACTCTTGTATCTATTGTTAGGATATGGTTGGTTATAATGGCTGCATCTAACAGTAGAGACAGGGGGGTTGGTTTAAGATAGGAAGGATGCAGAAATGTCATACTATGAAAATGCCAATAAAGAAAACATGTCTATTTATTATAACATCATAACTTTTCATTTGTGAAGACTTATTTCTATTTTAATATACAATGTTTTGTTTTTGTTTAAGACTTAATAAAAGGTATTTTTTGTAACTATTGATAAACTAAAAAAAGTATCAAGGTTAGGCAATACTAAACTAATACCCCGCTACCCCACGTAAGGTAGCGTTGCCTCAAACCCTCGTCCTCCTTTAGTCACGTTATTTCTTGGGAACCTCTGAAGTTACCGAATTTCTGCAAAACTTTTAAAGAATTCCTGGAACGCGATACCGTTGCGAATGGAAGGAAGGACTTGGATATCGAGAACGAGGTTAAAAACTTGCATCAAGTATGTGTGCAAAATTGAACTAGTTTCTCGCTTTATTTGTGACCGATAATTTTCGCAAATGCAGAGATTTCAACAAAAATTAACACTGCGGCATTGTGGATATCGGCTTCGTTTGAGGGAGAATATTAAAGAAAAAAATTTGTGGTCTTTTTGAAAATAATATTAAAAATGTTGGAGCTTTATGTACAGTCAAAATTAGAGTGACAGAAGTTTTAAAGTAAACCATTTTTTTCGGTATCAAGGACTCACAATATGTGGATTATGACTGCAAAACGTCTTACAGGAACTAAGTTACCACATATGGGGATCAAGAGTTATTCAGCTTTTCCTTTACTTTCTAGCACTTACTTCGTAAGAGGAAATCGTGTTCCAGAAAACGGCAACTTTTCGGCAGAAAAACTCTTATTCCCGGAGCCTGGTAACGAAAAAGTGTATGAATATTATTGCTATGTATAGTAAATTGTTACTTCCTATAACACATGTTGTAGCCAGAATCCGTTCTGTAGATTCATGATATCGAAAAATCGGTTGACGGCAAAACGTCCGTGGTCAACACTGGCGCCTAAACCGATCAGCCGATTTTCTCGAAAATTGATATTCCCCGATTGACCTGAACAAACTCGAGGCTTTGGTAGTTTCAACCGGATATTTTCATTTTTGAGAGTACTTTACATGAAGCCAAAAAACCATTTGTAAATTTTCTCAAAAATGGCACCAATTTTTGATTAAACATTGTTTTCGGTTAGCATAAAGACGCGAGAATGGTGCAGATCTCGTGTTCGTTAAAATCCAAGATATTTCGAAAATCGCAAAAGTTCAATTGTTTCATCGTCCTTCAACTTTTACATTGAAGATACAGATTTTTTTAAGTGATACAGTCTTCTTTAAATACACATCTTGCAATAAGGCTGTGTAAAAAGTTTTCGAAAATATGAGTAGTTTTCGCGTAATTTTGGACGAATATAGGCCATTTTAATTTTTTTCTCTAAAATGGTACTAATTTTTTCTTTAAATATTCTCCTCGTAGTTATCAATGGTCGATAAAAGCGTATGATGCTAGTTCCCATTACGTCCATCGCTTCGGATTCTCAGAAATTGCAAAAAGTGAATTTTCAAAACTACAAAATTAAAGATAGAGATTTTTACTTTAAACAAAGTCTGTTCCGAAACATCAGCTCTCTAAAGAAGGTCATGCACAATATTTTGAAAAAAGAAAGTATTCACATAATTTGGGTTTTAATTAATGCCATTTATTCAATTTCAACAGTTTCTTAAGATCTGCTCCAAATTTTTTCTTCAATTTTTTTCCTCGGACAGAAGAAAGGAGTGTGAAAAGAATGACGCGGGGCTTGGTTGAACTCTCTGAACTTTCGAAAATTGTGCTTTCGTAGCACCAATATTTACTAGTTGCGATAGGAGTAGAGCCGAGTGTTGCTTTGATATTTTATTAGCAATACAGTCTTTTATTTTTATTTAATTTTTAGTAATTTTCGTTTACCTAAGGTGTTTATATGATTTCTAAGGAAAACGAATAAAATATTATATGTTTTGATCGCAATCTGAAATTTCAAAACGTTAACTGTGATGGAAATGATAAGATCATTGCCCATACCCAATTGCAGTTCAAATAAATGTATATATGTATAAAAGAGGAAGAGGAAATTAATGTTAAATTAATTTTAATATACAAACATCAACAAATTTAGTTTCAGGTAACATTTACAAAATTTATGATTAGCAATATTGTTAAATCAACTAATAATCAATAAATTTAGATCTAGAAATGGACATTCTTAGGGTTTGTTAAAAAGTAGAGTTTGTGTAATATATACTCTATTTTAAAAATGGATTTAAAAAATTGATTTTAAACACCCGTAACTTTTGAAATTTCCAGTTTCATCCGCGAAATCTATTGTTTTGCGTAAAAATGTAGAGTTTGTGTAATATTTTGGATCAAAAACTCGAAAATCAAAGATTACATATTTTTGGGAATTTAGGTTTGAAAAAAAAATTAGCGCTTTTGAATTCGGGAGTAAAAACATTGATTATAAAGTGCAAATGATACAAAGCTCAATACAAAAAACCTTTTCTTTGAACGATTTACTCTTAGCAGAAACATTTTTTAGTAGTAGAATGGATCTACACGTGGGATTTCAATTTTTTCTGAAGTTTGTCCAAAATGCTCAGAAATTTACTAGTTTTGGATAAAAATGAGAAGAACGTCAAAGGTCAAACATGTGCTCTAAAGATGATGCTTCTCGCTGTTTTTACATCACATTCAACAAGTCAAAACATTTTTAGACCAATCGGAAGGGGTCAGCCGGTTTCGCGTAGAATTACCCACAAGTGTATAGATAAAATGTGATCATCTCCACACCGTACCCACCACTTTACTTCACTTCACTCATATCCCTTCGGTACCCAGCAATTTATGTATATGCAACGCAATTTGCCCATAGTTTTGTTGGCAAAATTGCTCGTCCAATCAACTGAACGACTGAACATTGTACTGTCTGTCAAGGTAAAATAAAATGTAAATAAAAAATCGGACCTTTTGCCACCGCCGTTGCCGTCGCCGTCGCCGCCGTCGCCACCCCGCCGTCGCTGCAGGCGCCTATCCGCACGCCCGTATGGTCGCTGCCCTCACTTCGACAGGTGAGGGGGGGGGGTCTGCCGAACACTCACATTGTCAACGGTCGACAGGAGGACGCAAAACTCCGGTTCAGAGAGCGATCTCCGATATCCACCCGTTCGGATCCACAGACCGGGAGCGGGAGCTCAGTGCATCAACTGATGTCACTGACCGGGTGGTCCTAGGTACCCACTCCCCACGGCGGCAGGATTTTCGACATTAGCCTTTCCGCTGGGTCGAATTCAGTCGCTGTCTGGATGAGAATTCTAGCGGCCGGCTGCTCTGATCGGTAGTTTTGCGTGGTTTCTCCGATCAACACCAGGCAAATGCCGGAGCAGTACTCTACCAAACCGGCCACGGACCGCGCGCAATCTTTCCTTCCACTTCCTTGTCCTATCCTCTCCCCTTACACACACACTTATACTAACATGCACTACACTACCACATATTCCGAGAGACCAGTCGGGAGCTTAGAGCTTGTCGCGGCTGAGGCGGTGCCCCGCTGGTGGAAGAGTCCTGGTTAGGGGGAAAACCCCGCTAGCAGACGGTAGGTCGGCGCCGGATCTTGCCAGTCCGCCTCGCCGTTCCGAACGAGTCAGTGAGCTGCGGCCAGGGCGACCTAACAATTCAAAATGGAAACATACACCCAAACGCAATACGTTTGAATATATGTATATATATGTATATATATATAAAATATATATATATATATATATATATATATATATATATATATATATATATATATATATATATAAATATATATATATATATATATATATATATATATATATATATATATATATATATAATTTGAAAGAATTTACATAGTTCAGCATTATACAGGCTGGCCAGGGAGGAAACGTCGAAACTTTGCAAATAAGCTCTTAAGACAATTTTAAACATATTTTGTCTGATAAACTTCTTGGATATGCCGAATGGCTCAGCCGCAATAAGCACTCAAAAAGGTGATTTGAAAAAATATTTTGTACGTAAAAATTTGCATAGAAATTCCAGAAACGTGTAAATTGTTTATTATTTACCAAAGAAATGAATATATTGGTTCACAAAGAAAAATTAACTCAGAAATCAAAAAGCACCAAATTTACACAATTTTGGTACTTTTTTATTTATGACTTAATTTTTTTCAGAACAAATATATTAGTTTCCTTTGTGAATAGTAAACAATTTACATGTTTCTTGAATATTTATGTTTCTTAAATATTGTACAAAGATACCTTTACCACCATAATAGTAATGTAAGTTATATTTGAAGATTATTTGTAAGATTATTGTAAGTTAATTGTAAGTAGATATTTGCTACTATAACAAATGTAGAGAATATTAACACTGATATTTGTATTGTTCTATACAAGAGAAAATAAATTAAAAAAACAACCTAACCGCACTCAAGGATTTCTCGGCTCGAATCCGAAATAGATACCCCCTACATGCCTTTCTACAAATATTTTCTAATGTAAACTAATCGTAGGTGCTCAATGAGTATCCTAAACCAATGTTACAGTTAGATTAGAATTAGTTTTAGATTAGTTTAGCTATAGGCCTCTCCAAATACAGTGAAAAAGTAATAACTACTGAACTATGTACTCATCGTTCGAACAATAAATAGAATTTAAAAAAGAGGTCCTGCTCCGTCATCGTTATCACGTTTGATTTGAAATATTTTGTAAAAGAAAAGAAAAGAAAAGAAAAGAAAAAATGTGTGACATATTCGTATAAGGGATTCCATAATCTGTGTAGGTTTTCTTGAGGTCAAGAATCCAGTGGTTTTCGCCGTCCTGGGGTTCATTGCGACGAATTTCCAGCCGGGTTAACCTCTGTGATTGATTGATTGATTTTTTCGTGTTTCCGGACGCGTCAACTGCTTTGGTCATTAGTCCCGTTAGTGTAATGAATGTTTTTTCTCGGGAGATGGCGGTGATTTTCCCCGCTGGATGGCGAGATCCGGCGCCGACCTACCGTCAGCTAGTGGAACCAGGACTCTTCCAACAGCGGGCCACCGCCCCAGCCGGGACGAGCTCTAAGTTCCCGACCGGTCTCCCGGAATGTGTGGTAGTGCAGTGCATGTTAGTGTAAGTGTGTGTGTGTGTAAGGAGAGAGGATAGGACAAGGGAGAGGAAGGACAGATCGCGCGCGGTCCGTGGCCCGTTTGTTAGGGTACTGCCCTGGCATTCGCCTGGTGTTGATCGGAGCAACCACGGCAAACTACCAATCAGAGCAGCCGGCCGCTAGAATTCTCCTCCAGACAGCGACTGAATTCGACCTAGCTGAAGAGCTAGTGCCGAAAATCCTGCCGCCGTGGGGAGTGGGAACCTAGGACCTCCCGGTCCGAGGCGCTGCAGTGACATCAGTTGACGCACTGAGCTACCTCCCCCGACTCGAGGCAGAGAGAAACCTTGGGAACGAGCAGTGGGAGCCCGGAGAGCAGACGGAACGCCGGTGCCACGTTGGAAGTGCGCAAGACGTCGAAAACTATTGCCCGTTACGAAAGCGCAGATAACAATACTGTGATAGGGATTTCTAAGAGCGAATTATGCCATAGTGAAGAGAACTTGATAGCGTAATCGAACAGCAATAAGAATTATTGGACATGTGTGAAACTCGATTCCGATGACGAGTTGTCGCTAGATGGCTCAATGAACTGTATGTACACGGAAGAGAAAATTGTGTGCTCTATGAGTACCGTAATCATATACTGATGTTGACTGATGACAACCCGGAAGAATTTATGGAGTGCAGGTGCATATGATGTGATCGCTAGAACATCCAGACCCCAAATTGCATTGCATGATGGAAGTTGGTTAATAGCCGAGGCAGTAATTTATCGAACATTGTGCGGTATTATGGTGATATTAGCACAAGGACATGGTACCACCAAGAAGCGGCCAAGGTATTTAATAAGTAGCGAATGTTGGAGCCAGAGGCAGTGTCACCTGCGCCTACATTGGGACACGCTCGCTCCCTCCGGTTGTCGCGGCCGGAGGCAGCCAAAGAAATCACTGCACTGGGCAGCGACAAGCAGGGTTACAAGTATCTGAACAATTATTTGTATTTTGGGGCAGTGTAGGGCCTTTAGGGAAGCATACCCATAGCTTGAATAACTTTGTAAAGAATGGGGAATCGTGTTTTAGGTGAATTTCATGCTTAAAACCAATGTAAATCTGCATAATGGGAATGCTACGAATGAAAGAATAATGTTACGTGTTATGCATATTTATGTAATCTGTAGTATTTTGAGGGTCATGTTTCTATTAGCATTTTAAGATATTGTGATATTAGCAATAGGGCCATTGATTTGGTATTAAAACAGGAGTGTATAAATAGGAAAATTCACGTGTAGAGAACTGTCTGTAATAATGTGTTGATGTTACATGTGTTTTCCATTGTTTGTGCAATCCCACGAGCCCATTCACGATAAAGAACAACTGTAGCCCTTTTAACTTAATTTCGTTATAGTAAACCGAAATCTGGTTCATCACAAATTTTTTTTAATATAATATAATATTTTTAATTCGATATTCCAATCATTGGTCCATTTGTTTACGTGTGTTATTGCTGACTTTGCTTCTGGGTTCTTCTTCACTGCTTTCTCTTGTTGCTCAAATTGCAGTGTCATCGGCAAATGTTGCTATGCCACTTTTGTGATTTACGTAGGTCACTAGTAGTAGGTACAGCATTGGTACTTCCCGTATATGCATCGTGAAAATGAAATAGGTTTATCAACTTCTTTTAATAGGGTCTTTGAATTTTTTTAAAATAAAGGAGTTTTCGCGTAATTTCTAGTTGAAGTAAATGCAATTTATAAAAATATACGCTGAAACGGCTTCAACTTTGGTATTTAATTTTTTCTTCGTATAAAGGGAGCTTAAAATTGCCCAGGTCTCCTTTTCGTTGAACTTTCTGAATTTTGGAAAATTGCAGAATTTAGAAATAATCCGAGCAACCAATAGGTTTTGAAGTGCTGGGAAAGAGAAGTATAGCTGTTCGAGTGGTGGTGTAGGGATAACGTGCTTAGCTTGTTGGCTCAAAGTGCCTGATTTTGAATTTTGACCCAGAGGAAAACTTTTTCATACTTGTAAATTCAGCAGATTTCAGCAAATTCGTTTAGTTGTATAATATTGCATACCAGTCACAAATAACGTGAGAAAATATGTGCTGTTACAGCTCTAGTATATTGTGCTATTTGTTCCTCCAGTCCAAGTGATTATTTGCAGAATACATCTATCTTTATTTCAAAGCCAGCATCACCGCCGTCTTCCGTCACATAAATAGTAAAATGCCACAAGCAAAAAATAAGATACACCAACTAAAACCAATCATTAATCGATCTTCCCACTCCTAACCGCCATAACCATCTACAAAACCATAATGTGACCACTCCTCCTTTACGCCTGTCCAGTTTGGAACTCCACTGGAAAAAAAACCTTAAGAAGCTTTAAATAGTCCAGAACCATTTTCCTACAACTATCACAAACGTTCTTTGGTTTGTCTTAAACTCATAGCTCCACAAAGAATTCCAAATTGACTGCATACAACATTATATGACATACCTCTCAACTCAGTTCTAACACTCCATGCCTCTAATTTCACACCTAGACAAGATCAGACTCCGGAGAACTCTTCATAGAACACGAATAAAAAATAGATATTCATACTAGGGATTCCTAGTCAAATTTTCCGAAATAAAGTGTTTTAGAGGTGTCTGGAGATTTTCTCACCCAATTTAGTTTGTAGTTTAATTTTAGGTAAATTAGAATGTAAATCTTCATTACATATGTAAAGTGTATTATGTACTGATCTATGTATTCTCTGTAGAAAAATAAATTAAAAAATCACCGCAGTCTCTGCAATGACTACTCTCAGGGGGGTTCTGAGGTTCTAGTTTCAACGGAGATAAATAGCTGGGTTGCATTCAGCCATCGTCCGTGGTCTGCTGTTCTGTTCGGTAGTTTTCGGTTGTTATTGTGGGTTAGTACCGGGGCAACACCCTAACAAACGGGCCACATACCATTTCCTTGTCCGAGCCCCTCCCTTTATACATAGTTACACTTTCATGCACTGCACTTGTACTCAAGACGAATGAGTTAGTTAGCACTCGTGCCGGTCGGGGTGGTGCACCGCGGTGAGATGTCTGGAGGGGGAAATCCCCCGCAAACATACTTGGAAGTCGGCGTCGAACGCCTTCCCGTCGGGGGTGGAACACCGCCAACTCGCGCATTAAAACGTTTAATACGCTAACGAGACTAATGTCCATGATAATTGACTTGCCCCGAAACATCAATCAATCCAATAATGACTCAATTAAGCCACCGGTTGAATTCCCGCCACGAGAATTCTGTCTGTTGATCGGTAGTTTTCCGTGGTATCTCCGTTCAATTCCTGGCGTATACTGGGGCAGTACTATAACAAAAGGATCATGGGGAGCGTGCGAAGTTCCCTTCCACTTCATTATCCTATCCTTACACACACATACACACACACACACACACACTCTACCACCACACGTCAGGAGACCAGCAGAGCTTAGAGCTTGTCGCAGCTGGATGAAGATACCTGGAGGCCGAAAATCTATCGCAAGTCGGCATGTAGATTAGTGCTGTACCTCCCAATCCATCGGGAGAGGAATATCGCCTCCTTTCGGAAGAAAACATTCACTAAATAAATAATAAATAAATAAATAAAATTTTTATTAGTCGTTAAGCCTGCTCTTCCGCCTCACTTCTGTAATTTTTATTACAATTGTGCATAATAAAAGGAAAAATACGTACGCAATTTGGGTGAAGGGTTTCTCACATTGGAGAAGACAGGAATGACAGCGAGGGAGGAAGAGTTTGATAGAAAGGGCATGCTCACACAGTATTTGTGATTAAATTTATTAATTTCAAGTTAGGGATCTGTTAATCACACATCCGGTTGAACATGAAGAGATTTTACTCAAGTTTAGAGAAATTATCTTTCTGTGACTTAGCAAGTTAGGTATCGAGAAAAAAATTAAATCAATGAAATGTTAATAAGTACTACTAATTTTTCTAGGACGTTTTGAAGAAGGTAAAAATGCGTACGTAATTTTGAATTACTCCTAGGAACACTAGAAATGGAGTCAGCAAGAAGCGAAAACACATCAAGTCAAGAGATCAAGCCTTGAGAGAAACAAAATGTCATAACAATAACAATAATAATAATAATAATAATGATAATGTGTTATAAAACTATTTGGTTGTTCAATGAAGTAAAACAATAAAACATGGAGGACCGCGCGCGATCTTTCCTTCTTCTTCCTTGTCTTATCCTTTCACCTTACACACACACACACTTACACTAACATGTACTACACTACCAGATATTCCGGGAGACCGGTCAGGAGCTGAGAGCTTCTCCCGGCTGGGGCGGTGCCCTGCTGGTGGGAGAGTCCTGGTTAGGGGGAAACCCCCCTAGCCGGCGGTAGGTCGGCGCCGGATCTCGCCATCCAACGGCGGAAGATCACCATCTCCCGAGGAAAACATGCACTATACTTACAGGACTAATGACCTAAGCTGTTGAGGCGCCCGAAATGACTAACAACCAAACAACCAATAAAACGGGGATATTATCAATTCATTTTAAGGAAACGTTTGCAGTTAAAATATTCCACAAACTAGCAAATGGGAATATTTTAAAACTGTACGAAATGTTTATCATTTAGCGTTTTCCCAAGATTTGAAACCCCGATAAACATCTCTTACCCGTAAGCCAATGATTTATACTGCATTGATGCGATTTATACTGCATTAGACCGTAACGCGTCTAATGAAAACAATCAATCAATCAGTGACTCCGCATCGCCCCTCGTGCGCCAGTGGCGCCGTCGCTCTTCCTCCGCGCCGCCTGAAGTCCCGCTGATTCATGCCGCCCGGCCGCACGCGAGCGCGCCCGCGATCCATATCTCCGTGTGAGCGCTGCGGCGCCGCGTAAATTCCGCTGCATAGTATGACGGACTGAGAATGACGCAAAATGAGGTGCACTCTCACAGGAGAGGACGTAATGCCCGCAGGAAAAAAAGGCGTACTCACCATCGGAACTTCCGGTTTAGTGGTCAAGGACACCGCGCGTGGATGAGAACGCGTAATGCACGCTCGGAGGTCACTTGCGAAAGATCGGCGGGAGGAAGCAACGACTATTAGGAGAAGGAACTAGAGCACGGAGGATTTTGCGATACGAATCTAGATCTGAATGATCTCCTGGTGTCAAAAATGTGCACCAGGAGACCTCAAATCTTGCGTAAACCCCAATCTGACACAACTCGAATTATTTTAACTTAAGATATAAAGGTGTTTAAAAAGTTTTCGCTGGCGTACGAAACGCAGGTATCACACGCTTATTAATTGATGAATTTTAGGGCAAATAAAAGTTTTACATGAGTACTTCTGTTAATAATATTTATTGTACAATTTTATGAAATTACGCTCATAACTCCGAATTCGTATTTTTTTCAAGTAGTGCGAGTCGTGCAGCCCATGGACGATGTAACGCGCTTCGTTGAAAGTAATTAGCAGTCGGTCGTAACCCTAATTCCTTTTAAATGGTACGGCATCAATCTGTTTAAAGATAATAATGCGAAAGAAAGTCATGTGTTCATGAATCCATTGATCAGATTTCAGAACGTGTTTAAAGTGTGAACGATCTACGTGCGACCTAGTTCGAGGTCAGTAGGTCAGTACCAAAGGCAATGGATTATCTGCCACACCGTCTTCAAAAAGAGCAAATTTACAAGCAGGTCAGGGCTCGCTTTTATGGAAAGGCTCTGCGGCTCGGGGAAATATGAGGTCAAGTTGGGGGAGAGGAAGTTGCTGAGTGAGCGACCTGACCACCACATTTACGATCTCATTTTACTTTCTCGTCTACTGGTTACGCAGAATACAGAAAGTATTGTAATGGTGCGGGAAAAAAAGTATGTTCATCAGAAAAACTCCGGGCTTATTGTCGGGCCCTGGAAACGGAAAAATGGATAAATCTTGTCTGTCTGTCTGTGTCTGTCTGTCTGTGTCTGTCTGTCTGTGTCTGTCTGTCTGTGTCTGTCTGTGTCTGTCTGTCTGTGTCTGTCTGTCTGTGTCTGTCTGTCTGTGTCTGTCTGTCTGTGTCTGTCTGTCTGTGTCTGTCTGTCTGTGTCTGTCTGTCTGTGTCTGTCTGTCTGTGTCTGTCTGTCTGTGTCTGTCTGTGTCTGTGTCTGTCTGTCTGTGTGTCTGTCTGTCTGTGTGTCTGTCTGTCTGTGTGTCTGTCTGTCTGTGTGTCTGTCTGTCTGTGTGTCTGTCTGTCTGTGTGTCTGTCTGTCTGTGTGTCTGTCTGTTTGTGTCTGTCTGTTTGTGTCTGTCTGTGTCTGTCTGTGTCTGTCTGTGTGTCTGTCTGTGTGTCTGTCTGTCTGTGTCTGTCTGTCTGTGTCTGTCTGTCTGTGTCTGTCTGTCTGTGTCTGTCTGTCTGTGTCTGTCTGTCTGTCTGTGTCTGTCTGTTTGTCTGTCTGTCTGTGTCTGTCTGTTTGTCTGTCTGTCTGTGTCTGTCTGTTTGTCTGTCTGTCTGTCTGTCTGTCCCTGTCTGTGTAATGTAACTTCATTTTCTGTGCACGTCTTCTAGAATTCAGTGGGAAATACAATTATTCAAATTATCGTTTCCATGTTGTCGCGGCAGGAAGTATTATTCCGAAGGACAACATGGATAAGAGCCAAAATTTATAGCTCATTTATCCTTGAAAATAGATTTTATTACATGGGAGTTTTTTCTGTTTTCAAAATTTAAGTAGTATATGACTTAGTGTAGGGATCACAGAATTTTGAAAATGTGCACACAATTCACTTTTCCCCATAGCACGTCATACGCAGTTTTAACTGTTTTTTGACGTAAAATAAATAAATAAACAATATGCGTCCGCCTTTTTTTACGAGGTGAGGTGGAAATCTTCAAAAGACACCATGTGCCCGTACCACGTGGTAGTGGGAGATTTTTTACTCACTAAAACCACCTCCCTGGGGTTCTTCACCCCCACGGAACCGCCGTTAGGCATTACTTCGCGGGAGTGAATCGGGCATGCGCCCCAGTCTTTTGGCATCACTCTAGGAAGCCATTCCAACTTCTTCAGTCTTCGCTCTTTATTATTTGGGCCGCGAAGGACGCCACTGCTTTCCGCTTCTCTTTTAAAGCCAGCATTTCCCTTACGTTGTTCTCGGGCTGTAGTTGCTGTCCGAGTTGCCGGCTGAGTTGTGTCCTCTCTTCTTCGTACCGAGGGCAGACGGAGCAGCGAGGGCACGCTAGGTCGTCAGTCCGGTGGAAGCGGAAGAGATAGAGAAGAGTGGAAGCGTTGACAGCCGTGTCCAGTCAGCAGCTACGTGAGATAGAAGCCCACCTCGCCATAGCTTCGCCCTTCCCATACTTCCATACTTGGGATGAGTCGATGCGTCCATATCCCTTTATGCGAGTGGTCCCATAGTTTCTGCTAGTGAAGCATGGACTGGCGTCTCTCTTCTGCGCGGCCTATGAGGTCTTCCTTTCCTTGGTTCTGCCCGAGGAGCTGGTAGAGCCTGTGTCGTTCTGCCACTAGGAGCTCGATTGGAGATATGCCTGTCACTACACACACTGCATTATACGAGACCGTGCGGTAAGCGCAAGCCACCCTCAGTGCACATCTCCTGCACACCGTGACTATCTTCTGCCTGCTCGACGCCGTATTTATTGCTGCTGCCCCGTACTGGAGCAGCATATAGCAGGATCGAAGTGATGACATTTGACAACAGTCGTCTCCGCTACTGCTTCGGTCTTCCAACGTTCGGCATTAGTCTCGTCAAGGCCATCATCGCCTTATCGCTGACGTACACTATTTTATCACTAAATCTTAACCTCGCGTTAATCACAATTCCTAAATACTTCAGATACGGACCAGAATGGATGTTTTCCACTGAAATGGTGATGGATTCTCTCACCTTCCTACTTTTGACGAGAAATGCCTGCGTTTTGTGGTTCCAGTGGCATGCCAGCAGAGGTTAACCATCGGCGGACTGAAGATATGGCGTCATTGGCGATTTCAATCAAATCTTCTACATGTTTCGCCACTATAGTGAGCGCTACGTCTTCCGCAAAACCAAATTAATGCAGTGTTCCATTTCAGATAAATAATTCTGCACTCCACTGAAAATGAACGGTGTACCATTGACTGATGTTAAGACAACAACATTTTTAGGCCTCTCTATTCAGTCAATTCTCAAATGGAACGTCCATTTAAATAAATTGAACACTAAATTAAGTTCATTATGCTACGTGTTCAGAATTCTTGCAAATTCAGTCAGCCTTCATACTGCTTGTTGTGTATATTTCGCGGATGTTCATTCCCGGCTGAGATATGGCGTAATAATCTATAGCTCCCAGACTTTTAGATTACAAAAAATAATGGTACGAATAATAACAAACTCCCACCCATGTGATTTTTGTAAGCCTCTCTTTATTAATCTAGGAATTTTACCATTTTCTTGTCTGTTGATTTACGAATCATTGGTTTTTATCAAATATGACTCTCTTAAGGGCGGTAATATATGTTCAGAAAACGCCGATGTCAATAACTAAAACACTCGGCATAGAAATCATATTAATCAGGTAACAGTATCTACAGCTCATTACAAAAATGCACATCACATACAATACATATACATTATTTTACAACACTTTGCCAGATGACATTAAACGGTTAAATTCGATAGAAAAGTTTAAATCCCAAGTGAAATCGTTTCTGCTGCATAACTGTTTCTATACAATTAGAGACTATACTGAGCATCACAAGGAAAGTGACATCAATTTTAACAGTGATGTTTAATGTATTATTTTCCAATGGAGTGTATAATTCTAAACAATATGCAACAAGTATTGTATCGGAGCTTCTGGGTCAATGACCCCCATCTCGATCAGGTTTCTCGTCCAGTTTTCCTGATCCATTGAGCAAATGCTGAGATGGCCCCTTGTTTTGCTCCTGGACATAAAAGTAACTTCATTATCGCTGTACGTCTTCTAGAATTCAGGAGGAAACATAATTATTCAAATTATCGTTCGCCATCTTGACGCGTCAGGAAGTATTATTCCTTGACGAAGGGCATGATGAGGGATAAGAGCCCAAATTTATTACTGATTTACCCTTGAAAATATATTTTATTACAGTGGAGCGAATATTTTGTTAACAATCCTTGCAAGAAACCTTGTTTTCTTTCAGTATTCAAAATTTTAGTAGTATATAGTTTAGGGTGGGGATCGCAGAATTTTGAAAATGTGCACAGAAATCACTTCTTTCCATAGCACGTAACTCACAGTTTTTAACTGTTTTTGTCGTAAAATAAAAATAAAAATAAAATATAGTATTAATTTTAATTGCAAATTTTATTGACGTAGTTTCTTGAATTTCGAATTTAAATAGACCTCGTGTTTCGAGATGTATATTAAGGTAGCTCTGTAGATGGAAGGATTTTTCAATATGTAGCTGAATGTAGTCAGTCGCGAGTAGGTGTTTCATACGAATCACAGATAGGGAAAGTCTTGACCGCGTATTAGTTTTGTGGGAGATATCAAGTCCTCTTAAGGGCAACCACAGCCGGACTATGTACCCACCGGGAGCGGTAGCTCAGTGCATCAACTGATGTCATTGCAGCGCCTCTGACCGGGAGATCATAGGTTCGAGTCCTGACGGTAGCAGAATTTTCGACACTAGCTTTTCAGCTAAGTCGAATTCAGTCGCTGTCTGGAGGAGAATTCTAGCGGTCGGCTGCTCTGATTGGTAGTTTTCCGATCAACACCAGGCGAATTCCGGAGCAGTACCTAATCAAACGGGCCGGAGCCTACCAAACGGGCCACGGGCCCTATCTGTCTTTCCTCTTCCTTATCCTATCCTCTCCCCTTACACACACAGTTACACTAACACGCACTACACTACCACATATTCCGGGAAATCGGTCTGGAGCTTAGAGCTTGTCCCGGCTGGGGCGGTGCCCCGATAGTGGAAACCCCACTAGCCGACGGTAGGTCGACGCCGGATCTCGCCATCTAGTGGGGGAAGATCACCGCCATCTCCCGAGAAAAAAATATGCACTACACTAACGGGACTAATGACCAAAGCTGTTGACGCGCCCGGAAACACGAAAAAATCAATCAATTATGTACCGAAATATATTGCGGTGCCTGCCGACCGTCCAGACGCGTGTCCTCCCCTCTCTCCGCCCTTGAAACATGCGTAGGTCTAGGTTATCGCGGCTCGCATGCGGTGCCCTCGCTGCACTACCGAATTCTCTGGGTACCATTAAAAACAGTTTAAAACTTCTCACTCAAACGCTCTTCATCGATGCGGAAGACGTACTGGCTCACGGTAGCAAAACAGAGTTATTTTTTAGCATCTGTTTTAAAGTTTTCGAATCTCGATAATTTTTTCGAGGATTACGGAAGTTATGAAATATTTCTTATACACTTCTAATTACTTGGTATACCGGCGGTATACGCGGTGTATCGGAGAATCCGCCACTGCTCCATGGACAACATACTGCTAGTTAGCCGAAAAGCCATCTATCAAGGTATTTTAGAAAGTTTAGAAACTATATTCAAACCCGTTGTGTGTTTTAATGTTCTAAATTGGAAAAGTGATTTTCCTGAGATCAATAGAATTTTAAATATATATAATAAAATAAAATAAATGTTAATTTTTTTAAAAAGGTTGATAATTTATATTAGTTGCCATCAATCAAATAATTGTTTTCAATCAGAACTTCCAGGAATCGCGATTCTGTATACAATAACAAGTTCATATGCAACAGGTAAGGAGTAATATGTTGCATGACGAACCCGTGATTGAATTGGAAGTAAATTTAATTACCGAATGTTATCATTGAGAGAATATGTATGTGAGAGCAACGGTAGAAATAACAGTATTAACAAATAGCAGTGGAAGTAATTGACTTCAGAATATTAGGTGAATGTAGAAATAGTATCTACAAGAGTAAAAAAAATAGGAGAGACCAAAAGCAATTTCACACATATCTAGCTCACCGTGAATGTGAAAAGAAAATATTTCATTTCCTACTATGATTTGCTGCCGACCCTGTAAACTTTTTGTCAGGCGCAATTTTATTGACGCTGGTTAGTAAATAAGCCGGAGTTCCCACTGTTCGAAGTTTGTAAATAAAACATTGGCGACATACTAAATACAAACGCCTATTAACGTCCGGAAATGTACGATGTATGTTTTGCAAGGCTATTGGAATCTTTTCTAGATTCTGAGAAATAATGTAATATTGATACGTGATTTACGAAGTCAGACTACTGAAAAGGGATAATTCGGGTTATTTAGAAATAACTATAAAATCTTACTTTCTCGCTACGGAGTAAAGTAATCGTTATATAATGCTGCCAGACGAAACCGCGAATTCTCGCCAGATAACCTCTTATTACTAAGCACTGGTTTAGAAAAAAATTCTCTCTCACAGGAGTAGCCAGGATCCACGTTTCTGGTTTGTTCGTCTGTCCGTCCGTCTGTCCGTCCGTCTGTCCGTCCGTCTGTCCGTCCGTCTGTC